>CAUYLG010028772.1:0-217841 GCA_963573385.1 Cacajao melanocephalus
AAGACACAAGCACATGTATGTTCATTGCGACACTGTTTACAATAGCAAAGACCTGGAACCAACCCAAATGCCCATCAATAATAGACTGGACAAAGAAAATGTGCCACATATACACCATGGAATACTATGCAGCCATAAAAAGCTATGAGTCTGTGTCCTTTGTAGGGACACGGATGAATCTAGAAACCATCATTCTCAGCAAACTGACACAAGAACAGAAAAGCAAACGCCACATGTTCTCGCTCATAGGCGGGTGTTGAACAATGAGAACACATGGGCACAGAGAGGGAAACATCATACACTGGTGCCTGTTGGGGCATGGGGGGCTAGGGGAGGGACAGCGGGAAGTGAGGAGGCTGGGGAGGAATAACACTGGGAGAATGCCTGATGCAGGTGACAGGGGAATGGAGACAGCAAACCACCTTGCCATGTGTGTACCTATGCAACAATTGTGCAAGATCTGCACATGTACCCCAGAACTTAAAGTACAATTTAAAAAATAGACTACACTATAGTGTAAACACAAATTTTATTTGCACTGGGAAACAATTCGTGTGACTTGCTTTTTACCATATTTGCTTGATTGTGATGGTCAGGAACCTAACCCTCTATGTCTCCCAGGAAAACCTGCAATCACAAAGTACCTAGTGATAACTGTATGTAATTACTGTATGTACCTGTGTCCAGCACACAGAAGTGTTCAAAAACTAGGTGACAGTATTACAGCACCTGAAAAATATTAGTTGTATTTCAATGACCATCGTGTTAAACACTATGTCAGTACAATTTTCTCAGTTACTTCTCATTGACAAATTAAAAAGTTGGACATCTTCCATCAAGGCACTGAAGTCGTGTCACTAGGGAGGGGAGCATCACACACTGGGGTCTGTTGGGGGTGCCAAGAGAGGGACAGCAGGGGGGTGGGGAGGTCAGGGAGGGATAACATGGGGAGAAATGCCAGATGTAGGTGACGGAGGAGATGAAGGCAGCAAACCACATTGCCATGTGTGTACCTATGCAACAATCCTGCATGATCTGCACATGTACCCCAGAACCTAAAGTACAATTATATATATATATATATATATATATATATATATATATATATATACACACACACACACACACGCATGGGGAAAAGTTACATCAGCTTCAAGGAAATTAGTATTCATCACTGAATTCCCTAAAAAAATGATACAGACCTTTATTCAAGTGACCTTTTGACTATATTACTTTCATTTTGAATCCAATTCCCTCCTCTGTAAAAAGGAGGAAATTACTACCTCACAGCATTTTATGAGGATCAAATGAGATGTTTGTTGGCAACATACAAATGTAAGATTAACTGTTGTGATTGCTGATCCACTTCAGAGTGCACCCTTACTGTATGCTTTTGAAAAGGTACTCTTTGCACAATCTATGAAGTGATGTGTTTGGAAGCCTCCAAAAAATAGATTAAGCCAGAATTCTGGGCTCCCCTTTTGACTTCCTGGCATCTATAAAATGGGGACAATTTATGTGAATGTTCCATTTATAAAGTTCTGGAACCGTTTAATAAAAGGACACTGTATGGTGGCATAAAGACATCTTTAGTTTGATCCTAGAGACAACGTGGAATTGGAGACGTTACTAAATCTGAATTGGCTGTATAGCGCAAAAAACCATGCTGACGCTGGAATCCCCAACATTTCTTCTGAGTGTTACACATGTGTACATTCATAAAAATTTGCTACATATATAATTTAATAGGATAAATAGTAAGGTCATTAAGAATAATTCAGAAATCAAATAATCATGAATTCTTTGGGATTGGAATTTTATAATATGTTTGTGTATTTTTTTGATTTTTTATTTTGTTTTTGAAAGAATTTTGAAGCATTTCCTACTTTTACTAGATTTCACAAATGAAAATACAGCCAATAAAATTTGAGTTTCAGATAAACAACAAATAATTATTTGGCTTTTATAGCGAGTTGATCACTGATTTTTGTAATCCAACGAAATAGTTCTCTATAGTTGTATTTGGGAAATACAAATGACTCATATTTTAAGGCAATGACAAACTTACACTTTCTACATAGATGTTTTCTTAATATAGCCTGCAACTGGAAGAAACTGAATGTTTTAAACATGGGAGTCATATAATAAGAACTTCCCTTTAGGACACCAGTCCTCGCACATAGTGCATACAACAGATAAGGATAAGCAAATCCATTGAAGATTTTCTTGTTCAGGGAAAGAGAGGTCTGAAACCCAAGCAATAGAAACAGAAATAGAAAATAAAGAAAACGGTGTGTGAGAGATGTTGTGGGTGATGAGTCTACATGGCCAAGCATCAATTAAATGAGGAAGAACGAGAAAATTAAATGCAAAATGTAACTCGAGAGTTCTAAGAAGAATATGTCCCACTTGAGAAAAATAGGGAAAATCAGAGGAAAGGCTGATTTTGATGAAAAAAATTATATCTTTAGATCTTGCAAAATTTAAAATGTCTTACTAATTAAGCATATCTAATGCTAAAGGCATCTAAGTCTAGATGTGAATTTAGAATGCACGCAAGTGACCTTCCAGTAAAAGTAGAAAACATACGCACTTGAGCACATGTGCATGTACACACACACAGAGCTTTATACATAAAAAAATTACATACTCTTCCTGGCATGACAAGTTTGGATTGTAATTTTATCAATTCAATTAATCTTCTTTCCAAGAAAAGCAATCATAGTATTGCTTCATTTGTTTAATCCAACCAATATTTATTAAAACCATTGACTTGAGTCCTGCAATGTCCCACATGCTGAAAATACAAAGGTGGACACAGACAGCCTTCTTCCCTCTAAAAGGCACACTAAAGACAAGAGAGATACCTAAATATACAATATCCTTTCAAGGGGAGATAAGCTTCAGAAAGAAAACTAAAGCAGGATATGTAGTAGAGAATTACTGGGTTTCTGGGAATCTATCTCAGAGCGAAGTCAAGGAAGGGCTTTCTGATGAGATAATATTTGAACAAGAACCTAGATATAACAAGAGACAGAGAGAGAGAGAGAGAGAGAGAGAAAGAAAAAGAGAGAGAGATCTGGGAGAAAGAGGACCAGGAAGAATAAAGAGCAGCAGCAAAGTCCCTGAGGCCAATGGGGTAGAAAGTATTATTTATTCATAACTCTCCCCTCTGTTCCTGTTCATGGCTCACTCTGGGCAGTTACGTCCCCACCAATTTTAGGCTCAGGTGTGTGTCTTGCTTTGAGCTCAATGGTATGGGAGTGAATGTAATAAAATCACATATGTCTAGAAGACTTGAATATTCTTGTGTGGTTTAGCCTTCCCTCCAGTGCTCCTGCCCTGCTATCAGAAGAGCATGACCTGGGAGGTTGCTGTTCCCAGAAACACATGGACCCATCTGACTCTGACGTAAACCAGAGATATCCCAACCAACATAAAAGCCATGAGCAAGAAAAACGTTTTTTTTTAATCCCCTGAGAATTGGGGTGGTGAGGTGGTGTTACATGCAGAAACATGACAGATAAAACAGAAATGAGCTCGAATATTTGCGGGATGATAAAAGGCCAGCATGGCTGCAGCAGAGAACATAGCAGGAGGAACGCATGGATGAAAAGTTGTCAAAGAGTAACAATGGACCTTAGAGGCCACTAGAAGGGGTTCAAGTTTGAAATGTCCTCTAAGTGTGATAGAGGAAACTGCAAAGCTTATGCTTTAAAAAGAACTTCTGGATGCTGCAAGAATAGAGTTAGAAGGAGCAACAAAGGGAGGTGTTTCAAATTGCCTAGGCAAGAGATGATGATGATTAGACCCAGAATGTAGCAGTGGAGAAAAGAAGTGATTATATTTGACACATATTTGAAGATTGAGATGGCAGGACTGGCTAGGTTTTGGAGGTGGGATTGCAGGTCAAGAGACATCAAAAGGTCCAGAGATCCCTACAGTTTGGGCCTGAGTAATTTCCTGGTATTTTTCCAACACTGCTACGTGCTCTACGGGAAACAAGAGAAACTTAAGACATGGTTCCCATGTGCTGAAACCCTGTAAAATAACCCATGAATTTTAAATTAAAATAGTCTTTGGTTTGGACAAAATAAAATTCAAATCCTATATTAAATGCTGAATATTTCAGAGAACATGTCATATAATAAATTTCATTATTTACACGTATATGTAGATTTGTACACCTATATTCACACACACACACACAATTGTAACTGCAACTTATATGTACCTTAAGGATTACATACACTGAGTCCTATGTGATTGGCTGGCAACTCTAATTTGAATTACAATGTTAATATCAGACACTAATGAAAAGGGATAAGTGAGAAAGACATTACATGGAATTCTTACATAGGAGAAAAAAAAGTACATATTTTAGGTTTTAAGTATGAACGTCTTGGAGAGACATCAGTTCGAAAGTAGCAGAACTGGGTGAATGGAGCCAGCCAATCTGATTCTAGAGCAGTGCTATAGAAGCCAGGGACTGGGGGAGTGTGCACAGAGCTTTATGAAGTAAATGTATCTTTGGCTTCTCCTTTAGTCACACTTAAACTGGTTTTCATTGGGACTGCTGCAGGTTATACGCTTCTGGCTTGTTTTACCTTTCCATCCTGATTTTAAATTCCTAGAGAAATTCCATATTCTGATTAACCTTTCCGAATGCTTAGCAAAACGTTAGACATAATTCACTCATTCATGTATGCATGTATGCAACAAATATTTATTGGGCTCAAGTGATGGATCAGGCCTATGTTAGGAGAAGAATATACAAAGGATAACCTAAGGTCTTCACTTGTGAAAGGACAGGCTCTAGCAGAAAAGCCAGAAATATAAGTTCACCATTACAGTCTGTTGGGATGACAGCTGTATACAAGCGAAGTGCTGTGTCTCACAGCAGGTGCTCAGAAAGGTAAGACACGCTGTTGCTCTCTTTGACCAGGTACTAGAAGAGTGTATGGACATCCGGGGACTGACATCATAAAATTGCCATGCACTGGGTAGCTTAAAACCACAGAAATGTATCCTGTTCACACTTCAGGGGCCAGAAGTATAAAATCAAGGTCTTGACAAGGCCACTTGCCCTCTGAATGCTCTAAAGGAGAATCCTTCCTTGCTTCTTCCAGCTTCTGGTGGCTCCTGGTGTTCTTTGGCTATGGAAGCATGACACCAATCTCTGCCTCTGTCTTCACAAGGCCCTCTTCTCTGTGTATGTCTCTCTGTCCTCTCCTTTTCTTATAAGGATATCAGTTGCTGGATGACTAGGTCCACCCTAAGTCCAGGATGATTTCTTCTTAAAATCCTAAAGTAATTATATCTGCAAATAACCTATTTCTAAATAAGATCACATTCCAGGTTCTGAAATTCTTATTCTGAGAAAAGTGAATGATCTTCTTAGTCAGGAACAACTTTGGTAACAAGTGAGAAAAATTGAACACAAGCTAACCAAGGCCAAGAGGAAATGTGGAACTCACATAAGCAAAAATGGCTGTTGCATAAAGCAGAGGCTTGATACTGCCAAATCATTTCTTCTTATTTGTTGCTTATTCATCCTGGCTTATCTCTACATTAGCTTCATTCTCTCTCCCGGTAGACAGCCTCTCCATAAGGCTGGAGACAAACTGGTGATATGGTTTGGCTGTGTCTCCACCCAAATCTCACCTTGAATTGTAATAATCCCCATGTGCCAAGGGTAGGGCCAGGTGGAGATAATTGAGTCATGGGAATGGTTTCCCCTGTACTGTTTTTGCATTAGTAAGTAAGTCTCATAAGACCTGTTGGTTTTATAAACAGGAGGAGCTCCCCTGCACAAGTTCTCTTGCCTGCCACCATGTAAGACATGACTTTGCACCTCATTTGCCTTCCACCATGATTTTGAGGCCTCCCCAGCCATATAGAACTGTGAGTCAATTAAACTTCTTTCCATTATAAATTACCCCGTCTTGAGTATGTCTTTATTAGCAGCGTAAGAACAGACTAATACAGCCATTCAGCATCAGCACTCATACCCTTCATCTATATGCTCAGAAGAGAAGGAGCATGCTGCCCAGCTCCAGCACAAAAAATCTCAGGGACAAACTGGCTGTGTTGGCTTTTCCTCCTAATAAACAGCTGTGCTATATCAATCTTTAAAAAGAAAAAAATATACTCTCTTTAGATGGCCAAAAAGAAATAAAAAGGGCTGTGCCTATTGCCAGTCTAAAGAGTCAAACAGAAATTTTATTACTTAGAATTCTTGATAACTATTTGTAAGTTTTACACTGTCATTCATCTAAACTAACAATTTAAAAAATTTTAAAGCATTGGGAAGAAAATAAAAGGCAGAGTTAATTTAACTGATGGAAAAATATGACCGTCATCCATCTTAGAGAGAAGGGTAGAAGAGAACCTCTCTTTGGTAACTAATGGTCACCATGGGATTTTTATTTTGAACCTTTATGTAGGATATGAATAGTATGAGACTCAACAGACTTTTTCCTATAGAAAGTCAGATGTAAGTAGATTAGGATTTGCAGCCAAAAGGAAGCAAAATTGGAGACACTACGCAGGTATTTATATAACCATATAACCTCCATAAAGAGAAAAAAAAAATCCTTAGCTCACAGATTCTACAAAAGCAGATGCCAGGTTGGGTTTGCTCTACAAGGCTATGGCTTACCAACCCCCAGGTATAGGCCACCAGGCAGTAAATCTTCAAAGTCTCCCATTCAGGCATAATCTTTGTTTTCTTTAAACTCATATCCAAGTAGCATTAAAGATGAATAAGACTCTAGTAGCAGCCTGTTTTTTTTTTTTTTTTTTTTTTTTTGGGAGATGGGGTCTCAATGCCACCCAGGCGGGTGTGCATTAAAACCAAAACCACGTAGCAAAAAAAATGAAAAACAACCTAGTAGCCCCCTTTTTTTTTTTTTTTTTTTTTTTTTTTGGGAGATGGAGTCTCTCTGCCACCCAGGCTGGAGTGCAGTAACACGATCTCAGCTCACTGTAACCTCTGCCTCCTGGGTTCAAGAAATTCTCCTGACTCAACCTCCTGAGTAGCTGAGATTGCAGGCACCTGCCACCACACCTGGCTAATTTTTGTATTTTTACTAGAGACAGGGTTCCATCATTTTGGCCAGGCTGGTCTCAAACTCCTGACTTCATGTGATCCACCCACCTCAGCCTCCCAAAGTGCTGAGATTACAAGTGTGAGCCACCACACCCAGCCTCTAGCAGCCATCTTAGTTTGATTTTTTTTTCATTTTTACCCATAAGGAAACTAAGACCCAGGGATGTGAAGCAACCTGCCTGTGATCCTTGGGCTCATCTAGAACAGAACCCATACAAGAACCCAGGTTCTAACCTCTGGGTTCCAGGACTTTGTATTCTATATAAAGAAGCCTCTTACAAGTTCATTTCTCTCAAATAACCCAAACCAATCTACTCAAGTTTAAATACTCAAATGTCCCTGCCTAGGCTAAACTTGCTCACATGGTTGGTCTCAACTCAAAGATAATGAGAATAACATGGCAAACGAGCCAAACAACATGACAGCTGTGGGAAGGGAGATGTCCCATTTGTGAAGTGCACTTTTTCAAGTCTGCAAGGCATCTAGTGCTACAGCTCAGTCCACCAACCTCCTTCCACCTTCATGCACGGCAGTGACAATACCATCAACAATGATGAATAACATTTTTGAACACTTACTCTGTGCCAAGCACTTTTGTTACATTTTATAAGCATTGATTTATTGTTTTAAGATTCCAAAGAGAAAAAAATCATCTTAGACTTTAAATACTTTCAGGAGACATATACAGCCTAACATATTAATAATGCACATGGCATGACTCAATTTATTTGTCATTATTAAGGCTGGTTTTTAAAGCTTGTAATTTATGGCTCTGACATTACACTATAAATTAAAACAGGGTGGATGTCTAATATATTGCACAGGAATGACGTTCCACCCATGAAGCACAAATGCTCAAAGATGGAATGCAGCCAGCATGACATGTAAAACCTTACGTATGGTAACTTCTTGTATTCCTTGGCATGCAGCAAGTTTATTTCACAATAGACACCTCTGCCACCTTCTTCAGTAGGTAATTTGCTCTCATCTGTTGTGGATTTTCAAGGCATTTCATCAAATCCCACACATGGCACCAGAGATACTTATACTGAAACCACCATGGGAACAGAAAATATTGCTAAATACATTTTGAAAATTCGACCTTGTTTGACAAGGATGAATAAAAAGTTTATTTTGCACAATAAATACAGAGAAGTTCAGTTTAAAGTGTCTACATAAACAAAATTATTCTAATAACAGTAAAGTAAGTGTTCATGGTTCTAATGTCAGATGCCTAACTGCCTTTTCAGCCTGCCCTTCAGTCAATCCAGACTACTGGCAGGATCTGGCAAGATGGCCGAATAGGAACAGCTCTAGTCTGCAGCTCCCAGCAAGACCAATACAGAAGGCGGGTGATTTCTGCATTTCCAACTGAGGTACCCAGTTCATCTCATTGGGACTGGTTAGGCAGTGGGTGTGGCCCATGGAGGGTGAGTAGAAGCAGGGTGGGGCATTGCCTCACCTGGGAAGTGCAAGGAGCAGGGAGCCTCCCTTTCCCAGCCAGGGGAAGCTGTGAGGGACTGTGCTGTCTGGCCCAGATACTACACTTTTCCCACCGGTTTGGGAATCTGCACACCAGGAGATTCCCTCGTGGGGCGGCTATTTGGGTAGACACCAAGCTAGCTGCAGGAGGTTTTTTTGTTTTTTGTTTTTTTAATACCCCAGTGGTACCTGGAACCCCAGCAAAACAGAACCTTCCATTCACTTGGAAGGGGGACTGAAGCCAGGGAGCCAAGTGGTCTCACTCAGCAGGTCCCACTCCCAAGAATCCCAGAAAGCTGAGAACCACTGGCTTGAAATTTTCACTGCCAGCACTGCAGTCTGAAGTCAACCTGGAATGATTGAGCTTGGTGGAGGAAGGGGCATCTGCCATTACTGAGGCTTGAGTTGGTGATTTTCGCCAACAGTGCTAAGGACCTGGCGGAACTCAATACAGTGCAGCAAGGCAGCTGGGGCCAGACTGCCTCTCTAGATTCCTCTTCACTGGGCAGGGCATCTCTGAAAGAAAGGCAGCAGCCCCAGTCAGGGGCCTATAGATAAAATTCCCATCTCCCTGGGACAGAGCACCTGAGGAAAGGGATGGCTGTGAGCACAGCTTCAGCAGACTTAAACGTTCCTGCCTGCTGACTCTGAAGAGAGCAGTGGATCCTGACAAAGGTTCTCCCAGCACTGTGTTTGAGTTCTGCTAAGGGACAGACTGCCTCCTCAAGTGGGTCCCTGACCCCTGTTTCTCCTGACTGGAAGAGACCTCACAACAGGGGTTGACAGACACCTCATACAGGACAGCTCCAGCTGGCATCGGGTCAGCACCCTCTGGGACAAAGCTTCCAGAGGAAGGAACAGGCAGCAATATTTGCTGTTCTGCAGCCTTCGTTGGTGATAGACAGGCAAATAGGGTCTGGAGGGGACCTCCAGCAAACTGCAGCAGACCTGCAGAAGAGGGGACTGACTGTTAGAAGAAAAATTAACAAACAGGAAGTAATAACATCACCAATAAAAAAAAAGGAACCCCATACAAAAACCCCATCCATAGGTCATCAGCCTTAAAGATCAAAGGTAGAGAAATCCAAGAAGATGAGGGGAAAAAAGTGCAAAAATGGCTGAAAATTCCAAAAACCAGAGTACCTCTTCTCTTCAAAGATGGCAACTCCTCTCCAGCAAAGGCACAAAACTGGACGGAGAATGAGATTAATGAATTGACAAAAGCAGGCTTCATAAGGTGAGTAATAACAAACTCCTCTGAGCTAAAGGAGTATGTTCTAACCCAATGCAAGGAAGCTAAGAACCTTGACAAAAGGTTACAGGAACTGCTAACTAGAATAACCAGTTTCGAGAAAAACATAAATGATCTGATGGATTTGAAAAACAAAGCATGAGAACTTTATGAAGCATACACAAGTATCAATAGCCAAATCGATCAAGCAGAAGAAAAGATGTCAGACATTGAAGATTAACTTAATAAAATAAAGTGTGTAGAGAAGATTAGAGAAAAAAGAATGAAAAGGAATAAACAAAGTATTCAAGAAATATGGGACTATGTGAAAAGACCAAACCTACGATTCACTGGGGACATTAAAAGGAACAGGGAGAATGGAACCAAGTTGGAAAATACTCTTCAGGATATTATCCAGAAGAATTTCCCCAACCTAGCAAGACAAACTAACATTCAAATTCAGGAAATACAGAGAACACCACTAACATAATCCTTGAGAAGAGCAACCCAAGACACATAATCATCAGATTCTCCAAGGTTGAAATGAAGGAAGAAAATGTTAAGGGCAGCCAGAGAAAAAGGTCAGGTAATTTACAAAGGGAAGCCCATCAGATTCACAGTGGATCTCTCTGCAGAAACCCTATAAACCAGAAAAAAGTGGGGGCCAATATTCAGTATTCTTAAAGAAAAGAATTTTCAACCCAGAATTTCATATCCAGCCAAACTAAGTTTCATAAGTGAAGAAGAAATAAAATCCTTTACAGACATGCAAATGCTGAGGGATTTTGTCACCACCAGGCCTACCTTATAAGAGCTCTTGAAGGAAGCACTAAATATGGAAAGGAAAAACCAGTACCAGCCACTGCAAAAACATACCAAAATATAAAGACCAATGACATTATGAAGAAACTACCTAATTAGCTAATGTACAAAATAACCAGCTAGCATCACAATAACAGGATCAAATTCACACATAACAATATTAGCTTTAAATGTTAATGAGCTAAATGCCCTAATTAAAAGACACAGACTGGCAAATTGGATAAAGAGTCATTGATGTTGTGCTGTATTCAGGAGACCCACCTCACATGCACATAGGCTCAAAATAAACAGATGGAGAATATTTACCAAGCAAATGGGAAGCAAAAAAAAAGCAGGAGTTGCAATACTAGTCTCTAGTAAAACACATTTTAAACCAACAAAGATCAAAACAGACAAAGAAGAGTGTTACATAACGGTAAAGAGATCAATGCAACACAGAGATAACTATCCTAATAAATGCACCCAATACAGGAGCACCCAGATTCATAAAACAAGATCATTGAGATCTACAAAGAAACTTATATGCTCTCACAAAATAGTAGTGGGAGACTTTAACATCTTATTGTCAATATTAGACAGATCAATGAGACAGAAAATTAACAAAAATATTCAGGACTTGAACTCAGCTCTGAATCAAATGGACCTAGTAGATATCTGCAGAACTCTCTATCCCAAATCAACAGAATATAGACTATACATTCTTCTCAGCACCACATAGCATTTATTCTAAAATTGACCACAAAATTGGAAGTAAAACATTCCTCAGCAAATGCAAAGAATGGAAATAATAACAAACAGCCTCTCAGACCACAGTGCAATCAAATTAGAACTCAGGATTAAGAAACTCACTCAAAACAGCGCAACTACATGAAAACTTAACAGCCTGCTTCTCAATGACTACTGGGTAAATAACGAAATTAAGGCAGAAATAAAGGAGTTCTCTGAAACTAATGAGAACAAAGAGACAACATACCAGAAGCTTTGGGACAGAGCTAACACAGTGTTTAGAGGGAAATTTACAGCGCTAAATGCCCACATTATAAAGTGGGGAAGATCTAAAATTGACACTGTAACATCACAATTAAAAGAACTAGAGAAGCAAGACCAAACAAATTCCAAAGCTAGCAGAAGACAAGAAATAACTAAGGTCAGAGCAGAACTGAAGGAGATAGAGACACAAAAAAACCTTCAAAAAATCAGAGAATACAGGAGTTGGTTTTTTGAAAAGATTAACAAAATAGCTAGGCTGCTAGCAGCCAGACTAATAAAGAAGAAAAGAGAAAAGAATCAAATCGACACAATAAAAAATGATGAAGGGGATATCATCACTGATCTCATGGAAATACAAACTACCATCAGAGAATAGTATAAACACCTCTATGCAAATAGACTAGAAAATCTAGAAGAAATGAATAAATTCCAGGATACATACACTCTCCCAAGACTAAACAAGGTAGAAGTCAAATCCCTGAATAGACCAATAATAAGTTCTAAAATTGAGGCAGTAAGTAATATCCTACCAACCAAAAAAAGCCCAGGACAAGAGGGATTTACAGCCAAAGTCTACCAAAGGTACAAAGAAAAGCTATTACCATTCCTCCTGAAATTATTCCAAACAATAGAAAAGGAAGACCTCCACTCTAACTCATTTTATGAGACCAGCATCATCCTGATTCCAAAACCTGGCAGAGACATGACAAAAAAGAATATTTCAGGCCTATATCCCTGAGGAACATCTATGCAAAAATCCTCAATAAAATACTGGCAAACCAAATCCAGCAGCACATCAAAAAGCTTATCTACCATGATCAAGTTGGCTTCATCCCTGGGATGCAAGGCTAGTTCAACATACACAAATCAATAAACATAATCCATCACATAAAAAGAACCAATGACAAAAAACACATGATTATCTCAATAGATTCAGAAAAGGCCTTCAATAAAATTCAACACCCCTTCATGCTAAAAACTCTCAATAAACTAGATATCAGTGGAACATATCTCAAAAAATAAGAGCTATGTATGACAAACCCACAGCCAATATTATTCTGCATGGGCAAAAGCTGGAAGCATTCCCTTGAAAACCAACACAAGACAAGGATACCCTCTCTCAGCACTCCTATTCAACATATTATTTAAAGTTCTGGCCAGACAAATCAGGCAAGAGAAAAAAATAAAGGCTATTCAAATAAAAAGAAAGGAGATCAGATTTCTCTGTTTGCAGACAACATAATTGTGTATTTAGAAAACCCCATTGTCTCAGCTCAAAAACTCCTTAAGCTGATAAACAATTTCAGCAAAGTCTCAAGATACAAAATCAATGTGCAAAAATCACAAGGATTCCTATATACCAATAACAGACAGAGAGCCAAATCATGATAGAACTCCCAGTCACAATTGCTACAAAGAAAATAAAATACCTGGGAATACAACTTACAAGGGATGTGAAGGACCTCTTCAAGGAGAACCACAGCTCAAGGAAATAAAAGAGTACACAAACAAATGGAAAAAAAAAGTCCATGTTCTTGAATAGGGAAAACCAATATCATGAAAATGGCCATACTGCCCTAAGTAATATATAGATTAAATGCTATTGCCATCAAGCTACCATTGACTTTCTTCACAGAACTTGAAAAAACTACTTTAAATTTCATTTTTAAAAAGCCTGTATAGCCAAGACAATCCTAAGCAAAAACAAAACAAACAAACCAAAAAACAAAGCTGGAGGCCTCACGCTACCTGACTTCAAACTATGCTACAAGGCTACAATAATCAAAACAGCATGGTACTGGTATCAAAACAGATACATAGACCAATGGAACAGAACAGAGACCTCAGAAATAACACCAAACATCTGCTACTATCTATTCTTTGACAAACCTGACAGAAATAAGCAATGGGGAAAGATCCCCTATTTAATAAATGGACCTAGAAAAACTGGTTAGCCATATGCAGAAAACTGAAACTGGACCCCTTCCTTACACCTTATTCAAAAATTAATTCAAGATGGATTAAAGACTTAAATGTAAAACTTAAAGCCACAGAAACCCTAGAAGAAAACCTAGGCAATACCATTCAGGACATAGGCATGGGCAAAGACTTCATCACTAAAACACCAAAAGCAATGGCAACAAAAACCAAACTTAACAAATGGGATCTAATTAAAATAAAGAGCTTCAGTTCAGCAAAAGTAGCTCATCAGAGTGAATAAGCAGCCTTCGGAATGGTAGAAAATTTGTGCAATCTATCCATCTGACAAAGGTCTAATATCCAGAATCTACAAGTAACTTAAACAAATTTACAAGAAAAAAACAAACAACCAGCCTGGTGTGGTGGCTCACGCCTGTAATCTAAGCACTTTGGGAGACCAAGGCAGGTGGGTCATGAGGTCAGGAGTTTGATACCAGCCTGGCCAACATAGTGAAACACTGTCTCTACTAAAAATACAAAACAAAATTAGCCAGGTGTGGTGGTGGGTGCCTATAATCCTAGCTACTTGGAAGGCTGAGGCAAGGAGAATTGCCTGAACCTGGGAGGTGAAGGTTGTAGTGAGTCGAGATCGTGCCACTGCACTCCAGCCTGTTTGACTGTGAAACTCTCCATCTCAAAAACAAAAATAAATAAATAAAAATAAATTAAAAACATCCATCCCAAAGTAGGCAAAGAATATGAACAGGCACTTCTCAAAAGAAGACATTTATGCAGCCAACAAACATATGAAAAAAAGCTCATCATAACTGGTCGTTAGAGAAATGCAAATCAAAACCACAATGAGATACCATCTTATACCAGTTAGAATTGCGACCATTAAAAAGTCTGGAAACAACAGATGCTGGCAACAATGCAGAGAAATAGGAATGCTTTTATGCAGTTGGTGGGAATGTAAATTAGTTCAGCCATGTGGAATACAGTGATCTAGAACCAGAAATAACATTTGACCCAGAAATCCCATTACCAGGCGTATACCCAAAGAATTATTAATCGTTCTACTATTCTACTATAAAGTCACATGCACACATATGTTTATTGCAGCACTATTTACAATACCAAAGACTTGGATCCAATACAAGTGCCCATCAATGACAGACTGGATAATGAAAATGTGGCACATATACACCATGGAATACTACACAGTCATAAAAATGTATGAGTTAATGTCCTTTGCAGGGACATGGATGAAGCTGGAGACCATCATCTTCAGCAAACTAGCACAGGAACAGAAAACCAAACACTGCATGTTCTCACTCATAAGTAGAAGTTGAACAATGAGAACACATGGACAGAGGGAGGGGAACATCACACACCAGGACCTGTTGAGGGGTGGGGGATAAGGGGAGGGAGAGCATGAGTACAAATACCTAATGCATACAGGGCTTAAAACCTAGACGATGAGTTGATAGGTGGCAGCAAACCACCATGGCACATGTTACCTATGCAACAAACCTGCATGTTCAACACATGCATCCCAGAACTTAAAGTAAAATAAAAAATAAATAAAAATAAAAAATCCAAGCTACTTTCTCTTCTCCTTACGTCTTTATGTTTTCTAGTCTTTGTCTTTTCCCTCAAGGGCTTCAACACACTCCTCTCAGATGATGCTGGCTCACATTAGTAGTGTGAGTGATGGAAGCATGTCTCCAAAGGATCATATGTCATTAGAAAAAGTTCTCCAGACTCAGAGAAGGGTCAGACAAGCTCCCAACTTAGAATCATCAGTCCACATCATTGATTTTCAACTCTGCCTGCAGAAGAGGATAATCTGGAGAACTGAAAAAAATTAGTACCCAGTCCCAAACCCAGATCTATTCAATCGGAATCTTAAAGGTGATACAAGGGCACTGCTAGATTTTAAGAGCTTTGCCGGTGATTCAATCAGGTTTGAGAACTACTGATCTAAATTCTAAATTCTACTTTATCCCCTAAGACCTCAGCTCTCTTAAACCCCCATTAATAAATACTGCTTTACAGTATCTCCTCAGAAGTTCTAGGATCAGATGTATTTCAGAATTCAGATTTTTATTTTTTACTTTTGGTGAGTCGTGTGTGTGTGTGTGTGTGTGTGTGTGTGTGCGTGTATTAAAATATGTAATCCCCTCAGAAGAGTCTAGGACACCAGGCTATAATCAAACATTAACATTCTTCAGTGAAACAAACATGCATACTAAATGGAATCAATTAAGACTATAAATAGCCTTATCTTAGTTGAGGTCAGTTTTTATTTCTAAATGAGTTAAACATTTTTCCATTTCAGAGCTTTGGGATTTGGGAATTGTAGGTAATAAATTGTAGACGTGGACTAACAAAGTAGCTCCCTTACCCAAAATACATGTGTTTATCACAAAGATGAAAAAGACTTACATATGTTCCTTGACAAGCTTACAATCTAATTGGGGGGATACAATAACAGGTATGTAAACAGTTAATAATAATCAGGGCAATTTTTCTTAAAGCATGCTTGCTTAATATAATGGTTCTCCATCCTTGCAGCATGTAAAAATCACCCAGGAACTTGCAAAAATATTAACGCCACAGCCATACCCCAGAGATAATTAAATCAAATTTGGGAGCATAGGAACATTTAAGCATGAGTGGTAAATTGTAAAATAATCATGAAAAAAACACCATTAGAAGAAAGCAAGTAGATTGATGCTCTATTGCTGAATATAAGTGAAAGTGGTTTTGAAACTTGAACTCTTTGGAGTTTGGACAGTTGGAAAAGAAACTCAAGATAGAGGAGAAGGCTACTGAGAGACATGGAACAGAGATGAGACGTAAAAAAAAGGAGATATTTGGCTTTGATTAAAAAAAAAGTCATATGATTTTCTTTTAAGCAATGCTTTTTAGTCAGTTGGGAGATAGAAGATGGTGATGAAGAGCTTGAAGAAATTTCTTGGCTTATTCTCCTATATCACCCTCTATTTTCATACCCCTATTCCCAACACCAATTGAAAATGACATTTCTATACCTTCTGCTGTAATGTGGCAACTCATCATATGCCATTGTGTAACATCTCATTAATTTTTATAGCTGTAATTTAGGTATTTTGCTATAAATTAGATTGTTGCATATTTATACCTTATTTTTCCTAACTAGATTATAAGCTAGAGAGTAGTTTTTAAAATAATTTCCTGTATTTTTCCATAGTACTTACTACTATATCTTACATAATTTAGATTTTCAATAATATGATTTTATATTATACCCAAACCATGGACCTCCACTGAGGCTGACAAGACTGGAAACAAGATAAATCAAAGAAAGTAAGAAATACATGAATGGTTATTTTTCCATATCTCAAATTATGAATGCTCACCCTTGACCTAAGCAATGGAGTGGGAAATATAATCCAAACATGAACAGAAGTAATATAAATCACTTAGCAAAAAGAGAAAGCTAATTATAGGTAGATGCATTTTTGAATGCTCATTCTGAATCCATACGACCTAACTATTCAGTGGTTTCAAAGTTAATTGAATAAACAATCCCTGAGAAATGGAGAAGAAACTTTAAGTAACTAAAAGAACATCTCAATTAGACTAACTGCTAGCAAAGAGAGAACAGTCACTATCAGCTCAGCATACAAAACTGAGAAATAGAAGTACAGATTGATAGCAAGGAAATGATACTTCAAAAGGATAATATAAGCAATACTAGCCTTTATCCTCTTTTCTAAATCACATGAAAGCACTTAGCGTAGTGAGAAACATATTGGGAAATATTTAGGTGTATGCACAGAAAGAAAAATCTATATGGTTGTACCACACTAGCAGCTGTAGGTCTCTCTGGAGAAAAGCCTAGAACTGGTCAAGGAGGACTATCTCAAGATTTAGTCAGACAAGTAGACTACTAGAGAAGGATTAAAGTATACACAGAAAATTTCTGCATGTATATACATAAACAAACACATATATGAATTTTTTTCCAAGAATGTTACCTGGCAGTTGGGAATAAAAGATGGTGTAAGACAGGGAACAGCAAAAACATGCTGGAGCCTACAGACACAACCAGAAGGAGAAACATAAAGGTAAGCAAATTCTGGGAAATGTAATTTAGCTTAATCACATTACAAATACAATACATTACAAAGCCACCACAGGGGCTTTAATTTATATTATTAAATAAATCTTTGGAGGAAAAAGGTATTTTAAAAACTCAAAATGATTTTTTTTTAGAGCTTTTAAAAATAAATCAAATCTAAACCATTAAACTATGTCATCTAAACAAAAAATCAATAATTTATTTTTAAGGCTATAATGACACCGATAACATTCATGCTAATGATTTATATAAATAATCAAAAACAAACAGAATATATACAAGCTGGATGCTTTGAGAATATCTTAAGAGTCGAGTGAGTTTTCTCAGCTGAGGGATGGTGTAATAGTGGCACGCCCTTTACAGTGTCCGATATTCTTACACAGTCAAGGAGGAGGTTCTGTGCATCTTGCACAGATGCAACATTTTTGAAATATAACGTCAAACATAACATCTTTTTCCCCTTAATTCACCACAGAGAATTCTCAATATTCAGCAAACTGCTCATCACATTTTTGCAGGATTCCTTTTCTACTAAATCTATTCTTTTAAGTCATAAACTTCTTAAAGTAAATAAAAGTGAAAAAATAGCGATTGTCCAAAAAGGAAAGACCCGATATTTCCCCCAGCCATTTTCTATTAAAATATCAACTTTTTGTGGAACTTGAAATAAAACATTGGCATATGTAAAAACCTTACTTAATTGTGACCTTGATAATATGATGTCGCTGTTGTTTTTAAGAAACTCAAATAAATGTTCAGACTGCATTATGGTGGGGCAGTAGGAAACATAACTCCAATAATGAAATGTTATTGTAGCCCTCGCAATCATAAGTCTTTTGTATCGTGTATAGCACTGACATACCAGCCCCAGGAACTTTGCAAATGAGGTTTTCCAAACCATGGATCAACACATGTTGGCTTTTGCCAAGTTGTAAAATGTCAATCTAATTTTTCACATTTAAGCCCATCCACCCTATGGCTGACAGCCAGTGAAATCAGGCCATGGGCCCTCCATTCATGGAGCTTTAGCCTTGTAATAGGCAGTGAAGTGCTAAGCATTTTATATACATTATTTAGCTTCACCTTCATAGCAGACCAGTGAGGTAATATTATCTCTGTTTTGCTAATGAAAAGAAGAGTTGAGTAACTTTTCCAAGATATGTCTGATTCCAAGCACAAGTGTAACTATTATAGCATCCTAGATTCATCTGGCTCTGTTTATGATAAGAATCTTCCTTGCCTTAATAATAGCAGCCAATATTTATGGAGCACCAACCTGTAACAGATGCTGGGCTAAATGATTTATGCCATTTTAATCATTTAATCTTCACAGTCTCCCTATGAGATGGAGACTACTATTATCAGCAAAAGGAAAAGTGAGTCTCAAAAAGGTTCCTATAGTGAGAAATGGAAGAAGGATTTGAATCTTATAGTGAGAAGAGGAGGAAGGGTTTGAATTAAGAGATTGGTTCAACTCTCAATACTGCCAACTGCTACATCTTTATTTCAGTTAAAATAAAACACCCCCCAGCTCATGCATTAACCTACTAGCTTCAGTCTACTTTGGTTCTAGACTTACTCTCATGTCAAATTGCTACTTTCAGCTCTCTCCAATTGTTGAGACTACTCTAACCTTTAATGTTATCAAATTTGGTTCTCTTGCTTGACTCTTTGTGCACTCTGAGCACTTTGGCTGACACTCAACCTCCAAACTGAAAAGCCCTCCTGATGACCATGTGCAAGATATTCCACTTTAGCAACCAGTGACTCCAACTCCGGATCTGGTTCTTGCCCCCTCATGAGAAGGATTAGGACTTGAGCCAGGCCAAACCTTCCTCAGTGCCCTTAGCATCCCAGACCCCCACCAGAAAATGTCAAAGACAATATATGTCAAGTCAAAGCATCAATAATTTTATATTTGTGTTATTTTTTAAATGAAAATATTATTTTATGTCAGATGAATATAGACTGCTTAGTATTAGAGAGGCTGTTGCCATGTCAGAGCATCTGTCAGATCTAGACCTAGCTTTATGCCTATTCTGCATTTTGTTTCCAATACAACATTCCATGAAAACCTTATTTTGCACAGGTATATTATAGCAAAGATAACATAAAGTTTTCCCAATATTTAGGTGGTACTACATCTTGCCATTGATAAGGCCTATTTCATATTGAAAAGCACACACCTTTTAAGAAAGCACAGGCTACAGTTGTTCACTTTCTAAAGATTTGATTTGTTTATTTAAAACAACTTGAACGCTCTTTATTTAAAGCTTCTGAAAGAGTTTACATCTCATAAGGAATGCATTTGTCTAGGATCTAGGATGAGTTTTTAACTCATTACATTGTGATAATATCACAAATTTGTTACAAGTTTACCACTCCAGACAACGCACACAAGCAATCTTAATGGGACTGCCTACACTAACCTAAAGAGGTATTTGTAAGTCTTCACTCTGCATCAGTGCACAAATCAAACCTCGGGGGTTTCTACATGTAGCATTCTATAACTTTTGGCTCACTTTTTTTTTTTTAAGCAGATTATTTCATTATAACAAGAACAGCCAAGAAAACGTATGTAATTTGATTTTACATACACATTGTAAATACATTGCAGGAGAAACATTTTCAGAATTTCTCTCTTCCTAGAAGAGCAATTCATTACACTTTAAGGAGCATTACATTTTTTTTTTTTAAATAGATACAGAGTCTCTGTCTCCCAGGCTAGAGTGCAGTGGCAGGATCATAGCTCACCGTAACCTTGAACTCCTGGGCTCAAGCAATCCTCCCACCTCAGCCTCCCAGGTAGCTGGGACTACAGGCGTGTGTCACCATGCCTGAAAGAGCACTAGAATTCTTAAGTATTATGAACAATCTGGAAAATTCTAGGTTAAAGTATTATTCCTTGACAGTAATATACGTAATTTGAACTTCTGGGAGAATGCCTTAACTCAATTTCTTGAAAGATTCCTGCCCAGAATGCTAGCAACCAACATGGATCAGGGACCGCCTAGTCAGCTTTAGTGTTAACCCCACCAAAACCGTTTCCATTCTCAGGGCTTGGTTATCAAGAGTCTGAAGTGTAGTCGTGGGTGTAGTTATGGCCAACTAGTAGAATGGAAGGATCTGGAGCTTGAGTCAAATAATCTTGGGTTCAAATCCCTGTCATCTTTTAAAATTTGTTCCCTCTTTGTTCCTCACCACCTATAGCATATACATAATAATAACACACATGCACATTTTAAATAAATAATGCATCTATTACACAACAAGCTCTGTCATAGATGATAATAATATAGCTGTGAAAAAGACAGATCAGGTCCTTCTGGGAGTTTACAGCCTAGCAAGGAGAAGACAGAAAATCAAAAAGGAAACTAAGAAGGTAATCCCAGTTTGTGCCTAGTACTCTGAAGATAATAAAGCCAGTTAATGCACTAAAGCTGTGCTATCAGATATAGTAACCATGAGCTATATGTGGCTATTTAAGTGGCAATTGATTACAATTAAATAAAACTAAACAGTCTCTCAGTTGCAGTAGTCACATTTTAAGTCCTCAATGGCCATATGTACCTAGATATAAAATGTTTCTATCATCACAGAAAGTTCTATTGGATAGCACTGTTAACTAGATAAGGAGAGGTTGGGGCAATGGAATACTTGAAATGATATTTATGTATATAAATAGCTGTCCAATGCAGAAAACAATCTGTAGTGGGATCCAACATACTGGAACTATTATTATGTTAACATATCTTATGAGTCTATGTACTTTTGCCCACTTTGTTCCTCAACTTACAAAGCCTGAGAATAAATCCATTTCATGTAGCTTGTTATTTCCAATTTATAGACTGCTAATATCTGAAGTTCTAGATTAATAATTTAGGCTCAAAACACTTATGGAAAGTTTTTTTTTTCTGCATAGGTTTCTTGATCCAAAATAAAAGGAAATTATTTCCTTAAAATTTTGATGAATGGTAAATCTCAGAAAGTAGCCAAGTGCGTTAGCCAGAAAGGATAGTGGGAACAATTTCTTAAAAGTTGAAACTGTATTTGAAGTCAGAATAGGTAAGGCTTAACAAGGGTCTAAATTCAAAAAGCAAATTCTTCTGTCCCTGATTTTCTGTAACTCTGACATTGATATACTCCACCTACTACATCTTAAAGATCTTCATGACAACCACAGAACTGGTCGTATAGTCCCCCAAAGCTATGTGTAAAGCAGTATTTGTGCATCAAATCATATCTCCCAGCGCATGTTATTTTGAAAGTATATTTTACTTAGATAAGAGAAAGTAGCACCAATACAGAAAAACAGCCTTTGAGGACTTACTGAATTCCTGAAACATGCCCAATGAAACATGCCAAAGAGAAAGAACTTCTCTACAAAGTTTGTGATACTCACTTTAATATAGTGTGCTATGTAAATTTATTTTTTAAATAGGCTAAGATAATAGTCTGATTAATGTTTGAGTCCATTTATATTTACCCATTTATTTAAGAAGCACATACAGGTTATGTATACCAGTCAGATTTCATCTCTATTTCTTTGAAAATGACTAAGCAGAAACATTAACTATGTTTGACCCAAGAATTTAGCAGAATTAATTCAGTGAAAGATCTCTATGGAGATATATTTCCAGCTAAAGCTGGAGGATTAGTTGAATCTCTGTTTGTCAATCTAATAGTAATGGTGTTAATGCCTGTAAGTGTGAAAATTATAAACTACTCTATAACAGACATTACAGTTTTGTTGACCAAATGGCTAAATGAAAAATAAAAAAAAGCAGGTTAACCATCTCATTAGGAGAACTAAAAAGTGTTGATTGAGCCAGCAGGGAGCTCTGAAAATGATTTCCTCTTCTTGGAGCTACCACCTGGTGCCCTTAGGGTAGACAGAAGTGACATGTTAACCATGTATATGGAAATCGTGTCCAAATGTATTAAGTTAACAAATGTGAAACAGAAAGCTCTGTAGGAGGGACACCTTCTAGCTAGGTTTGGCTAGCCACACAGCTGCTCTTGGGACCCAAGGGCAGCTGCTCCTAACTCCATTTTAAGAAACCTTTGAGATAGCCTTCAGTCTTCTTTTCGTGGGCTAATTACCCAGTGAAGCAAGCAAAGCAGTCTTTGTGTACCTTTTCATTGTAGAAAGAAAAAGCTCAAAGCTATGTCTTGAAAATACTTTAAGAAATGGACTGTGTCCAATTATAAAATAGAGTTCTGGTTACTGCGCATCCTGCACAGTGATTTGAATTGCATCCTCTTTCACATCCCCACCAACAACTCTTGGAAGCAAAATATAAGGCTTAGAACAAATTAATGACTCTAGGGTCATGCAACAAATAACATGTTTTTGTCTCAGCCACAACACTCATTAGCAAACCTGAAGTGGCAGCTGCATGATCCAGCTTCCTGGATTATTCTTGATCCTAAGAACACTGAAGCAATTGTTCATGATCTTTTGCACCAATATTCTATAGGAGTATTTTTTTAAATAAAGTTCTAGGATAGATATCTTAAAAGGTGTGTTACTTTGAAAAAAAGTTGGTACTAATATTCGACTATGCAGGTAACCACATATATAAAATATTTATGGCAATATTTCTTTCTGGTTCCAAAAATATTATGTGTTCATGCTTTTGAAAGGAGGAAATACACAGAAAGCCAAAATGGAGATTGTGAAGTTTTACTTGCTTTTTAACTGTTTTTGTTCACTTCATAATACATTATAAACATTTTCCCATGTCATTAAATGTTCTTCTAAAGCATAAGTGAATAGTGGTACAGAACACTCCAATTTTAACAATTCCTATTTTTGAACATTTGTGATAGTTCCAAATTTGCTGTTATAAATAACACTTTGAGAAACATGCTTATACATAAATCTGTCTGCATATGTTTCTTTGAGATTATAAAAGTGGAAGCACTGGGTCAAAATATTTTAAATATTTTTAAATATTTTTATTAGGGTGGTTAAGTTCAGACAGCCACTCTGATTAATGACTATGAGAAAAGGAAAAATAAATAATCATGCTGTAGAGTATTTACTGGAAAGAGCTGAACACAAAATGGCCAAGCGTTCGCTTTTATAGAGTTCTTCATTGCAAGGACAGTGATTGATCCTTCTTGACCAGCAGATGGCAGTCTAGAACACAGCAAACTGAACAGGACCTGGAGGGGAAGAAGAGTAATCCACTCTTACTTAGCCTTATATACTTAGCCATTGGTTTTCCCTCAGGCAACTAGGAAGATTGGGCCTATCATATAAACGAAGAAATAAATGTTATCAATCAGATCAAACACAAAGACATTGGAGGAACAGATGCCATTTATTGGACCTGGGGTTTAGAGCCACTAATCTGTTTTGCTTTATGTTTTCCTAAAATTCTTTTCACACATTGGTGTCACTGCTGATCTTTTTCTGAAGTAGGTTTTGGTTTCTCTGGAAGCAGCCAAACACTTTATGTGAGCCCCTGTACTGGCTCACTAGCTCACAATGAGGCAAAGTCTGAGGTAACATGAAATACTTTCATTAATGTCTTTGGGTTTTCCTGTTTAGCAGCTAAATAGGAAGTCACCAAGCCAAGAAAATTGGTTGCTTTGAGATACCCCTCCACATTGACCTTAGACAGTCATTATTATTTATTCTCACTTTAGTGGAAAGAATACTTCCTTGCCTCCTTTTCCTGTCTCCAAGGAAAGGATACTCCAGACTCTAATGCATTTGGAGTTTCCAAAGATGTGGTACAGCTGTTCTCAAAATGCTTGATATATGCAGAAAGCTTCACAATAACTAGCACAGTGGTGCCACAGCTGCACCAGCCAAATGCAATTGGAGTCTCTATTCAGTTTACTAGTGCAACTACCTGAGCAAAGGATAGATAAAAAGGAAGTAACCACGCAAGGGTGCTTATACTTCAGTCACCATCATGAAATTGAACTGAAACTTCAGTCTAGAATATGCAATGGTCAATTTAAAGGACTTTTAAAAATATGAGTGCTCTTATCATAAAAACATCTATATGTATATCAAAAATATAAACAAAGAATGAGTAGTCTACTGTTCAAAGGTAAGGATACTAAGATCTGTTGAGTAATAACCCCTTCTTAAAACACCTTATAAGGAAGTATTAAAAAATAAAACAGAGATCAGGAAAAAGTCCTGAATCTATAATCAAAAATTAAATTGTACAATATACGAGGTTCATTAAGCCATTTTACATGACTTCAAGTTTCCATTTAAACAATTGGGCAATGCAGCTGGCAGAATAGAAAAAGTGAATGTTCTTTTGGCCTACACTTGTAGAAATACAGTTGAGTGTAGTTACGTGAAACTTCTCACAATCAGAACACATTTGGAATATTTTGCTCAATTCAGAGGAGCAATGACAAGCTAGACTCCATCTAGAAGGGGAGAGAACAGATCATAGAGTATCCAAATCATGTCCTTTCAACAAGGAATGAAGGTTTCCCTGAAGAGAAGACCTAGGTAGCCATATGATAGCTCTCTTTGAATACTGAATAACTAAAATGGAATTTGTCCCTCCCTCTGTAGTTCACAGAACTAGAAGTACTGAGTGAAAGTCATAACATCAGGATTTGCATATACCCCCAGGGAGTACCTGTTTCCAATTCCCACAAAGGCATGCTGTGGGCTAGTCAAGGCCATGTTCAAAAATTATCATGAGATCCAGTCAACAATGGAAGGGTTGCCTGGAATGCAATGAGTTCATGAAAGTTTTTGAGCAGCCTGAATAATCATTTTGGCAAGAATATTCTAAAAAGGGCTCTTAAACTTTGGGGTTTAAGACTTTCATGGATAAAGATGATCCACGAAAGTTCTTCCAACTCTAAATTCTGTAATTCCCTAAAAACCAGAAATAAATCAGGAATTGCAAAAATAAGCTAACACATTCAAAGGAAGGGTTTTTTTCAACTTTTATTTTAGAATCTGGGGATATATGTACAGGCTTGTCACCTCGGTATATTGCATGATGCTGAGGTTTGGATTACAAATGATGTCGCCACTCAGATACTGAGCACAGTAGCCAACAGTTAGATTTTAATCCTTGTCCCCCTTCTTACCTTCCTCCTCTAGTAGTCCTTAGTTTCTACTGTTGCCATCTTTATGTCTATGAGTACCCAATGGAATAGTTCCCACCTATAAGTGAGAACATGTGATATTTGGTATTCTGTTCCTACATTAATTCTCTTAAGAAAATGGCCTCCAGCTGCATGCATGTTGCTGCAAAGAACAATGGCTTCATTTTTTTCATGGCTGCATAGCATTTTATGGTTTATATGTACCACATTTTCTTTATCCAATCCACCATTGATGGGCACCTACGTTGATTCTATGTCTTTGCTATTGTGAATAGTGCTGCAATGAACATGCAAATAAATGTACCTTTTTGGTAGGAAAGTTTGTTTTCTT
This sequence comes from Cacajao melanocephalus, assembly GCA_963573385.1. Lineage (NCBI taxonomy): Eukaryota > Metazoa > Chordata > Mammalia > Primates > Pitheciidae > Cacajao > Cacajao melanocephalus. Next base: position 26,120 of record CAUYLG010028772.1, read on the forward strand.
TGGGATACATATCCAGTGATGAGATTACTGGGTCAAATGGTAATTCTGTTTTAAGTGTCTCTGAGAAATTTCCAAACTACTTTCCACAGCGGCTGAACTAATTTAGATTCCTATCGACAGTGTATATGCATTTCCTTTTCTCCACAGCCCCACCAGCATCTACTGCTTTTTGACTTTGTAGTAATAGCCATTCTGACTGATGTGAGATGATATCTCCTTGTGGTTTTATTTGCATTTCTCTGATGATTAGTAATATGAAACATTTCTTCATATGTTTCTTGGCCACTTGTATGTCTCCAGGGAAGATTTTTTTAAATAAACTTTTAAAATGTCATTTGGGAGTCAGTAAGGAGAACATTATTATTACATTGGCTCAGGTTAAGATACCAGATTCTTGAATCCCTAATGTAAGACCAAATCTTAAGCTAATAGAGTTTCAGGAGTAAAGATGAGGATAGAGACCTTGTGCAGCTTGAAGAAAAGATTATCGACGGACTTTCTCAGAGGCAGGAATGGCCATGCTGAAGTCAAGTAGAATCAGGTTTTGAGGGGTTGTTTTGTTTTGTATTGAGACAGAGTTTTGCTCTTGTCACCCAGGCTGGAGTGCAATGGCATGATCTCAGCTCACTTCAACCTCCACCTCTCAGGTTCAAGCTATTCTCCTGCCTCAGCCTCCCAAGCAGCTGGGACTACAGATATGCATCACCATGCCCGGCTAATTTTTGTATTTTTAGTAGAAACAGAGTTTCACCATGTTGGCCACCCTGGTCTCGCGCTCCTGACCTCAGGTGATCCACCTGCCTTGGCCTCCCAAAGTGTTGGGATTACAGGCGTGAGCCACCATACCTGGCCAGAATCAGGTTTTAAGAGCCAAGAATGAAGAAGGATATCAAGCCATCTCTACAACGTGACTTGGGAACACTAGGAAATGCCATATACATTTTAAAAACTTCTTTACATAACTGTTGATAACTGAATGTCAATAATTGAAGCTTTTAAAAAGAGCTGCACTCTCTCCATTTTGAAACTTCCTTTGTCCACTTGCTTTTCATGATTGTCCACTTTCCTAGATCTCTTACAATTGTGCTCTGTCTCTTTCCTAGGATCCTATTTTGCTGGTCATTCCCCAAATGCTGGTATACCACTAAGTTCCATCTTCTGCATGTGGTTCTTTCTTCTCACAAGCAACTCCTGGGTGAAAAACAAACAAACAAACAAACGCCCAACAAACAAAAACTGCTCTTAGGTGTTACTAGCCTCTGAATGGTGGCAATTTCCCAACTCGAAATCTCCAGGCCAGACTGATGTAAACAAGCACCTGTTGGACAGCTCCACCATGGTGTCCCATGGGCCCTGTAAAAGTCAGCATGTCCCTAAACAAGGGCAGACTATCTTTCCTTGCACTTCACTATTGCACCTACTCGTCTTTCTGTAGTGACCATTTCCATTAAGGACATCAGAATGCAACTAACCACTCAAGCCAAAAATCTAAACACCCTAATTTTCCTTCATCTTTCTCATATCCAACATCCAAGAGCCACGTTTCACGAATTCTAGTTTCTCTAAATTTTTCAGATTCATTTCATCTGAATTTCATCCCTGTGTCCTCACATGGTCTTTTCTCTGTGTGCTCACATCCTTAGTGTCTGTTTTTGTGTGCAAATTTCCTCTTCTTGTAAGGACACTTGTCAGAGTGAATTTGGGTCCACCCTAACAGCCTTATTTTAACTTAGCCACCTCTTTAAATATCTTTTCTCCAAATATAGTCACATTCCAAGGTACTGGGGGTTAGGTCTACTACATGTGAATTTTAGGACAACACAATTCAGCTCTTAACAACAAACTGCACACTTTCTATCTCTCTGGTGGATAAAGGCTTTGCCAAAGAGGGCAGAGAGTAAGGATACAGAGGGCTTGGTTGGGGGAAGAGGGTGTGGTGGGGAAGAGTAGGAGAGGAAACATCAACACAAAAAGGAATGAAAATTACCAGGCCTCAGTAAATACTACCTACCCCACAACCTTGCTAAAAAGAATATTCAAGAATACTTTCTGCTTTCAATTGTCAAAAAGAACATGAAGAGAGAATATCACAATCTCATGAGCAAAGGAAACTGCAGAACATGAAATAGGCAGGAAAGCAGCTTCTCGCACACAGGCCAGAATGTTAACAGGGTGGCCCTAAGCCTGAGACGTGAACAAAACACCATTAAAAAATACAAAAATATATACACTCTTTAGCCAGTATCAATGTAACCCCAAGTTGCTTTGATAAAGTATGTCTGTTCAAATGAGTTAAGAGACACAAGAAACAATTTTTGCATACGTTCAAAAAGAGAATCTAAATGTAATTTAGCATTTCAAGGGTATTCTCAATGCTTTTAAACTATTGTTATTCTAGACAGAAAACTAACCACATATGCTAAGCCACTCAAGTGTTAACAAAAAATGAGACCTTTTTATTTATTAATCTTGAGTTACAAACACTACTCAGCTAATAGATAAATTCATGTCATTATTCCCAGTAATAGCAAATGCACATTGTTGCCTGAAAGTGACTTATCAGTGCTCTTATTTTCATCAATATTTGCTAATATCTAAGCATTGACCATAGTGATAATACCAGTCAATATCTGAATATATTTTAACAGCTTACTGCGTATTGAACCTCCAGAGTGAGGCTCACCACAGATGGGTAGGACAGGTAGATCCTCTGCTTAAATGCACAGGTTAGCACATGATAAGAGTTTTAAAATACTCATATAATATTAAGATTCAGAACCCTGACATCACACATGATGCTAATGTGAAGAGATTATGAGACTACAAAGAAAATCCAGGAGTGAGCTAACTTGAATGATACCAAAGAAGGGGATATAATCTGAAGGTAGAAGCATTATGAGAGAGAAGAATTTTGCTTGAAGGATGAAAAGTAATAGTTTAGAAGGAGTCATAATGTCTAATGATTGACAGTATTCCAACGCCGTTGCCAGACTCCATGGTAGATGAAATATGAGAAATAAAGGTCATTCATCTCAAGAAAGCTACCAGTAAAAGACTGGCCTTGAACTTGGATAATACATACACCTTATCACCTGACTTATTCAAACAATTGATGCCAAAGAAAATTTAAGAGCATAAATTATATAAGTGAGTTTCAAATTTGAAAGGGATTTTGTGGGTATTCAGTTCAATCTCATACCACTGCAAGGGTACTTGTCCTCAAGTTTTCATCTCAAGTTATAGGTATATCCCTGGCCACAGAGTTTATCTTGATTACATAACTGTATGTTAGAGAATAGAATAAGAGAAAGAATGGTTGATGACACATTGTTCCAAGTATGTTAGTTCAGCAGATTATTTTTAAATACACCCAGTTTACACTCCCATTTTTTTCCTTCAGACGCCAGTACAAAGGGACCTCTTTCTAAAGAAAGAGCTCTTGTAACTATAAATATCAACAGACAAATTGCATACTGAATGCTTCAACAAATAGGTCAGAATACAGAGCTAGTACTCCACAATTTGCAAAAGATAGTAATAAATGTCTGTTTACTACACATCATTTTGCTCCTTAAACTTTAGAAATATTATCATTGGACTTCAGGAAATAAAGAAAAAAGTTGCACCTTTAAAATGAGGCATGATTCCTTCATGTGCTGGATGTGCTCCCTGACCTTTCAGAAATCTAACCAGATCTGGAGCTATAAAGGGAATAACATCTCTTTGCACTGGGGGAAACTATTGACTTAGAACTAAATGACTGAACAAAGTGCATTACTATCGTTCCCTCCTTCCCCTTCTCTCTCTTCCATTAGAAACAAGGAGAAGAAAACCTTAAAAGCAAAATGATCTGAAAAGTGCTCACTGCTGGGAGGAGAAGCTGCCCTGGATTTGGCAATCTGTCATCCTGACATTTACTGCCTGATGAACAGTGGCTCGGTAAATTTTGCAGAAAGCTAGACTGAATGAGACAGACCTCTGGCTATTAGATGGAGAGCTCATAAACACTGATAATCATAGGGATTGGATTTTTTTAATAATAAAAATAAGATCCTGATTAAGTACATGCAAATTATGTGGTGGAGAGGCATACCTGAGGCTATAAACGCTTTTTTTAAATTATTAAGTGAGAAAGGTTCACAGTAAAAAAAAATTTCCAGAAACGACAAAATTTGAGTAGCCCTCTTGACTCTCCTTGAAGCACAGAGGGTTAATGTGATAAGGCAAATACATCTGTTAATACACATTAATCATTTTCTGCAAAAGGTACATTTTATTATTCTGGAGTTAAAAAAAATTAAATTACCCTAGAGGTGACATTTTTTTAGAAATGCATGGTTCTTAAATGAGGTAAAGTAGCTGAGATACACAAAGCTATACAACTTTACTTTTCTAAACCTGGACTTACCAGCCCCAACTTTTACTGTAAATGGAAATGCTTAATTGTACCATTTCAAGATAACTTAGTTCTGGTGGTTACTTCTCTGGCTCTTTTTGTTAATTTCTCATCAATTTAGGGTTTTGTTTCTCCCTTACTTTCAGGCAACATCCAGATTTGGGGGAAGCTTACCTAGCATCCCAGTCCCAGTTGGTGGGTAAAGAGGGTGCCCTCCTCTGTCCTGCTAAAAAAAAAAAAAAAAAAAAAAAAAATTATTCTCACACTTGTTAAAATAGTAAGGAAGACTTTATTCAAGACTATTGCAACAGAGGTTTGCAATAAAGGAGAAAGATTGGGCTCAACTCTGAATATAACAAAGACAAGTGGGAATTGATAGCCAAGGGGCAGAGTGAAGGAGTCATTAGATGGAAAATCACTAAGAGGTGACATCAAGGGTAGGGGGATTCTTGCTAAGTTAACATAGCAGGATTCTTACTGAAGTCAGTCCAAGGACTTATACAACATGGTGGGGGATAAAGAATTTGATCAGCTATCAAGGGTGGGGAGATGACTTAGGAGGATCCCTTGCTTACACTGAGCTAGGCAGACCAAAAACAGGATGGTGCTACAGTCAAGGTCTAATCAAAAAGAGGGTTCAGAGGAGCTTGACTACATTTGGTCAAGGAGGGACTCTTTCTCAGTTTTTGCCAGTCTTCACTGAGTCACAGTTCATCCAGACTGGCCTTGGGCCTCAGTCATTTTCCTCTCAGCACATGCCACTGAGGCCCTCAGCCCACCTCGTCCTCCCCTTCTCAGTCCACTCATTCTCATTCTGTCTTTCTAATTCCACTGCTGGGGTTTTTCCTGACCAGCCACTTGTGCACTTCCCTTAGGGACTCAGGAACTCTAGTCTGCATTTCCATACAATATTGGGATGCCTTGAATATGACCCACCTAGGCAACTCTCATAGCTTCTGTGACTCTACCATGGGAAAGTCTTTCGGTTTATTTTCAAGGCTAGCATTCTTTCTGAGTAATTTTGGAAAGCTAAAAGTTGTCCATTTTATTCAAAAATCCCCATAATTTACCAGGAGCTTCCACTCATCTAGACTAACAATAAAGAAAACAATCAATCCCAGTCTGCCAAGCTTTACCTCAGATTTGAAGAAACTACTGGGAAAACCCATACTGTAATTGAAGTAGGAAAAAAAACAGAAAGAGGGAAAAAACAGTGAATCTTCTCTTCTGTAATTTTTTTTTCAATTGACAGCATTGCCATCTAGAACTGGCAGACATTGCACATATATAGAATTGTCCTGAATTAAACTCTGCTGCCTCTTTTTAACACATGGGGTATGTAATGTTACTTGATTCTGAAACCAGAAAGCAGTTTTCTGAATATGATACTCTCTATATATAATTTCAGTCTATCCTCATCTGGTAAAGACAGACAGAACTCTGAAGTGGAAAGAGCACTTGTCAAGATATCAGGAGATGAGGGCTTTGTCTCAGTTCTATTACTACCCAGCGTATGATCTTGATCAAATAATTTTACCTCTCTCAACCTTAGTTGCTCCATCTGCCAAATGATAGAGATCTGAATACGTAAGCTTCTTTTCTGTTATGACACTTGACTACTTCATTGCCAGAAGCTGAGCTCCCAGCTTGAATTTGCAACATGTCTGGACGTATTTGGCTGACTACTGTGGCATTCAGCCTGCTGGCCATTGCAGAATGACCCAGACGCTTCCTGAGAGAACTCATGCTTAAGGAAGAGTAAAACAGACTCCAGGAGCCTGACAGCAACAAAGCCTTACTTGACAGAAAGGTAGTTATTTTGATTGTATCACAGTGTCTATTATTCTTATTTGCCTCCTAACTCCTCCATGTCTAAGTTCAAGAAAGATCAAATTAATTAATAAAAACTGAAGGACTGGGTTCGCTAAACAATTTTTTAAAATATAGGGTCAAAACTGTTTTGTACACTAATGAAATAAATTATAGATGACACAAACAGATAAACATTCCAGGCTTATGAATCAGAAATAATATTGTAAAAATGACCATTGTGCCTAAAGCAATCTAAAAATTCAGTGCATTATCATTATCAAAATGCCGATGTTGTTTTTCACAGAATTAGAAAAAACAATCCTAAAATTTATATGGAACCAAAGAAGAGCCCAAATAGCCAAAGCAATTCTATGCAAAAAGAACAAAGCTGGAAGTATCACATTACCTGACTTAAAATTATATTACAAGACTGTAGTAACCAAAACAGCATGGTACAGGTATAAAAATAGAAATAAATAAATAGAACAGAATAGAGAACCCAGAAATAAAGCCACATATTTATAGTCAACTGATCTTTGATAAAGTCAACAAGAAGATACATTAGGAAAAGGACACTCTTTTCAAAAATTGGTGCTGGGAAAATTGGATAGCCACATGCAAAAGATTTAAATTGGACTCCTATCTCTCACAATACACAAAAATCAACTCAAGGTGAATTAACAACTTAAACATACGAGCCAAAACTATAAAAATACTACAAGAAAACCTAGTGAAAACTCTCCTGGACATCGACCTAGTCAAAGAACTTGTAACTAAGACTTCAAAAGCATATACAACAACAGCAAAAATAGATGAATGAAACAAAACAAAAAGCCTCTGCACAGCAAAATAATAATAATAATGATGATGATGAACGGCGTGAACCTATAACCTTCAGAATGAGAGAAAATATTTACAAGCTATTCATCTGATGAAGGACTAATATCCAGAATATACAAGGAACTCAAACAACTCCCCCCAAAAAGGAACCCACAAATAATCCTATTAAAAAGTAGGCAAAGAGGCCGAGCATAGTGGCTCATGCCTGTAATCCCAGCACTTCGAAAGGCTGAGGTGGGAGGATTGCTTGAGCCCAGGAGTGTGAGACTAGCCTGGGCAACCTAGTGAGACCACCTCCTCCCCACCGTCTCTGTAAAAAATAAAAAACTAGCTGGGCATGGTGGTGCACAGTATAGTCCTAGCTTTCCAGGAGGCTGCGGTGGGAGGATTATTTGAGCCTGGGAAGTTGAGGCTGCAGTGAGCTATGATTGTGTCACTGTACTCCTGTACTCCAGCCTGGGCAACAGAATGAGACCCTGTCTCAAAAAAAAAAAAAAAAAAAAGTGGGCAAATAATATGAATAGAAATTTTTTAAAAGAAGACATACAAATAGCCAATGGGTATATGAAAAAAAAATGTTCAGCATCACTAATCATCACAGAAATGCAAATTAAGCCAGAATGGCTATTAATAAAAAGTCAAGAAACAAGAATCACGGATGAGAATGCAGAGAAAAAGAGAAAAGGGAACTCCTATACACTGTTGTTAGGGATGTAAATTAGTACAACCTCTATGGGAAACAGTATGGAGACTTCTCAAAGAGCTAAAAATTGAACTACCATTTGATCTAGCAATCTCACTACTGGTTGTCTACCCAAAGGGAAAGGAATCAATATAACAAAAAGATTCTTGTACTCACATTTATCAAAGCACCATTAGCAATAGCAAAGTCATGGAATCAACCTAAGTGTTCATCAACAGATGATTGGATAAAGAAAATATGATATGTATACACAATGGAATAATACTATTTGGCCATATAAAGAGTTAAATTATGTCTTTTATAGCAAGATAAATGGAACTGAAAGTCATTATTTTAAGTAAAACAAATTATACATAGAAAGTCAAATATCACATGTTCTCATAAGGTGGGAGATAAAAAATGTATACACATAGACACAGAGAGTAGAAAGACAGGCAACAGAGACTTGAAAAGATGAGGGGATACCAAAAAGATGGATGATGAGAAACTATCTAATGGGTACAATGTACATTATTCAGGTAATAGATACCCGAAAAGCCCTGACTCAACCATTACACAATCTATGCATGTAACATGATTTAATTTGTACTCATAAATTTATAATTTTTTTAACAGTGTTTTGTGATCCTTCTAACAAACTCTGACACAAAAGGAGGGTGGGCATTTCTTCACTTTGCCTCAGTCATAGCAGAATCCTGGCATCAAAAGGCCTCCTGTGTTTGCACTGGTAGTTGATGGAGGCCCACAATTACACGCAGAGAAGTTGGGATGCCCAAAGAGCAACAGTTGTACCAAGTAAGACAAAGCAATATCCAGTAAATGGCCACAAGAATTTGGCAGTATCTAGCCTGAGCACAGTAGTTTTATGAGATATCTCTGATAAAGAAATGAGGGTTATGGTAGCTCCAATGGGATTGTCCTATGTTCCCAGGGTTTTAGGGTGAAAAAAGCATGAATATTTCCTGTGGATTATGCATGAGGAAGCTGGTGTGAAGTTTCTAAGATTCTAAGAAAAACCTGAAGGTCCAAGGGGACCTCAGCAGAAAGAACCTAGAAACGTTCCACTGGGTACTTGGGGATAAAGGAAGGAGTCACAACAATCAGATGGAATCATTGCCATCCCTTGTGCCAAATGGACTTCAGGAAAAAGATCCTAGTACGAGAATCATTTAATTCTTCAATCTCTTCACTTGGCTTGGACATTTTTTTTTTTTTTTTCGCGAGTCCACAGGGTAAAGTGAAAGCAAGTTTATTAGGAAAGGTTTGGACATATTAAGTGTTGAATTCAAACTGCATTTTGGAACCATGCAGGGCAACCAGAAAATTTATGGGCCTTGATTTAAGTGGATGGAGAAAAGCTACTACAAACATCAAAGTGGGCTTGATGAGGTGCACAGTAGATAAAGTTTTTTCTCATCACACTCCATGAGTCCTGCCTGGCCAACATAATCATTACATATTTATGAAATTTTATATTTCCTTGATCATTTAATGAAGGTGTTTCCTGTGAGTTAAATTTTTCTGAAATCAGGACACACACCTTGCAATCAATACATACATTTAACGTTATGGAAGTAGTGTGACTTTTTTCTTTCTAAAAATGAGTTATTAAGTTGATAGTGAGCCTTGGAATAAAAGAAATATGGTAATACAGAGAACACACTACTGTCCATTAGCACTCCATCCCCACCAAGTCAGAAATGCCATGGGCCATATTTGTATAATAAAACATGACAACCTGATCAGGAAGCAGTGGCCTTTCAGCCCCTATGTGGGCTACCACCACTTTTCTAAAATCCTAACAGCTGCATTAGCCGGTACACAGTCATGAGATGAAGTGACAAACTTGTGATTGGCCAAACTGTCCAGCAGAACAGGATTTAGAGCCTGGCAGATTCCCTAATCTGCATCTCTGATTTTGGCAGCATCGCTGTCAGGGAACCCAAATGCCAGCATCACCCTCATGTCCCCAGGCTCAGGGAATAGGGCAGGGCAGAGTAGCAGAGAATGTCTGGGCCATGGAGGTTTCTTCAAACCAGAGGAATAGATTGTCAGTGACAGATGGCCAGAAAGCTAACTGAACAGATCAGCTTTATTAAATTTTGAGAGCAACAAATGATTAAAAATTATTTCACAGCTATTTAAACTCCTAAAGAAATTCTTTTTCTGGGTGAGGTAAAGAGTGATGGCAAAGCATGCTGTTTTATGCCCCTTTCCCCTGGGTGTGTGCCTCTCTCCAGTTCGACCAAGTAACTCTTTCCTCTTGGATTGAGCCTCTCTGAGAAATTGACGCGCCAGAGGCCAAGGCTTCATTCTCTCCATCTGTTCTACCTGGCCTATGTGCCATTCTCTGACACTAGGCCTCAGTCAGAGACATCCTTCTACCTTGACAAATTATGATATCTGTAACTTTGAATTCAGCCTGAAAGGATTGGGTCTTAGTCCTTTTTCTGCTGGGATTCCACCAGAACCCTTTGCAAATTTGCCAATACCCTGCCCATAAAACTTCTATGTATCAGAGAATTTTGTGATAGCAGAGAAAATACTTTAGTTAAATTCATTTGGACTTTGCTTTACCCAGAAAGCATGTTTCTGGTAACCGTTCTACCATTATAGTTTTGGGGAAGAGTGAGGGGAGTGCATGCCAGTATGAAAATGAATCCAATGTGATGTGAAGGAAATCCCTCTAAGAATAGGAATAAGGATGAGAAGGGGTGTAAGAGAAAGCCTCTTCAGTCTTAGCTGAGGAATATCTGTGAAGGACAATGAACAGAGGGGAAGAGAAGCAGGAGTCAGCCCAGTATGTCTTGTGGAGACCCTGTACCGCCCCAGCCAGAAAACCTAACTGCTAGAGAATATAAATTAATAGGGCTGAAGGTTAAAGAATTTTTGTGCCATGTACTGTTTGAAATTCTGAAGGAGACCAAAGTGCAGTTTAGCCCCATGGTAATGGTAACATGACACCAACAAAGCACCGTGAAAATGATAGCACAGCATCTCATCATTAAAGAGATAAACCAACCTACCCAGCATGCCAAAGTATTTGATTCTCATGCAGAAGAGAGGACCAAGACAAAACTCAGCAGCCCTGCTGCACAAAACAACCTGAGGGCCATGGCTGAATGGAGGTGCAACTCCCCTGGCCGCAACCTCTCCATCCAAGAAACCAGTCACCATATCTTTCTAACCTGAATCCCCTGCACTGGCTAATTTAGTTCATCCACCAAAGCTGCCATTTACAATGAAAGACTAGTAAATCACACAAGACTAATTTCTTAATTGTTCCAACAGGAGACAGGGTAGTTAGTCTTCCTGGGCAGGGTTATCATAATATTAGTCTTTTGTGACTCTTTCTGCTCCCCATCAATGAGAAGAGTGAGGAAGGGAATGTGCAGGAAGAAGACATAGACATCTGCAATTGGAAGTTTAGGGGAAAAGAAGCAAGTCAGCTTTTAAAGATCATTATGCCTTTAGGCACATGTATTTAAGTCTTATCTCTCATTCCTTTTGATGCAAAATAGAAAATACAGAAGCTCTATTTTTATTTTGCACACCTGAATGGTAGAGCAGAGGAAAACCTTTATGATTCCATTTTACATCTGCGGAGAAAAACAAAATGAGCTCTGCTTAACCAAAAATCCTACCACAACTAGATTGGTTATTATTACTATTATTAATTTGTTATTGGTTTTCCTTGTCAAGGAATGGTCATTAGGATTTTCATTAACTGAGATGAAAAGTATAGGAGAAAGATCAGATCTGGGACAAGAAAGAAAGATCATGAGAAAGATCAAAGTATTGAGTCCAGGGTTCACTCTTGTCATAATTTTATGCCTGCAATTCATATGAGGTTAGAACTGGAAACACTAATTTGTAAAATTATCTGCATAGAGACCATTGTTGAAACTGTAGAACTGAATGAGACTGGCCTCAAAGAAAAGGTAAAAAGAAAAGACAATCTTGTGGAATACTTTCATTTCAAGGGCAAATGGCCGAAGATTAATAAGAATGAGATTAGTCAGTGAGGTGACCACCCCAGGAGTCATAGACACCAACAGAGAGCATAAAGATAGCTCTACACTGAAACTTTTTATAGCTCATTTCCTCTCTTTTTAGGATAGGGAAGAGAGAATAAAGTTAGAGCATTTGCTGAAATTAACGGATATAGTGTTGCTATTGACATTTGGAAGAGAAAAGTTTTACAAATGCTATTGTTTAATGGATGACAATGAAAGAATTGCAGATCAGTGGGGAGGATGAAGCTGAAGTTATAGCTGGAGCTATAAGATATCAAATGAGAATGATTCTTGTGGACTCCCCTAAAAGATATCAGGAAAATGTATTAGGCATAAATTAAGTTTATTAGACTTTCTTCAGTGACAAAGAAGAGCCCCTTGATTGAGTCTTAGTAGCATCCTGGAAGAAAGAAATTAGAAGAGGATATGTATAGGCTTTAAGATCTGACTGGGTAGTTTTTAGACAGGTCTTGCAAGGCAGGTCACTGGTTGGGACTATGGAGCATTATGACCCAGCAGCTTTAGAATAATGTGCACAGTAAGGCAGGGATCTCAAAGCAAATCTTGATAATTAAGCTGTTAGTTTAGTTGATTCAGAGTCTTGTTTTGAGGAGTAAGTATTTCCTGTGACAAGAAGCTAAGTTATTCTGTGCTTGTTCTCAGCACTATTTAACATGAGACAGGAAAGCATACAGTTATTGTTTAGCATAGGGATAGGAGATTGTTTCAGTTTTCATTTTATAATTTTCTCTGGGAATAGTAAGAAAGGAGCCAGAGGAAAAGGGAAATGGGGGGATTATCCAGCATTAATAATTGACAAGCTGTATAAGATAATGGTGAAAAGGGGAGCAGTCAAGCCATATCCAGAGGACATAGTTGAAATAGTGGATCACAGGGTAGGAAAGCAGGATAATAACAGGTTGTAGCTTCAGTGAAAGAAAAGATTTGAAAATATTAAATAACCGAAGATTCGGCTGAGAAAGGATAACAACATCTTAATATATAAAGTGAAAAATGATTTATTAAACTTTTTGCTAATTACAAATAAGTTTCCCTTAATTATAACAATATCTATACAGTAAGCTAAAATAAAACATTCATTCTTTCTCCCGATTTTTTGACAGGTAAATTCATCCTCATACTTTAAAACCAGTTAAGATCTCATCTTGGGAAGCTTTCCTGACTTTCTGAAGTACCTTCTTTGACTCCCACAGCACACAGCATGCTCTAAGATCTCCACAGTGTTCCCAGCACTGTATATAGTTCACACATGTTAGGGAGGGGAAAACTACATCACTATTTAAAACCAACAGTGACTGCAGCCATTTCAGCCCCTAAGGAAGTGTAAAATGTTCTCCACAGAGTAGAAAGCCATCTACTTAACAAAATTGGTTCCCAGTCCACTGTGGCTGTGAAAGGAGAGACCTCCAGAGTATGATTTGGAATGGTCTAGTGAAACAAAGAATAAAATTGTCTTGCATTCAAAATGAGCAAGAATTTAGGGGATTGGAAGCAGATCAAAGGGCAAATGTTAGGACACTTATAGAGAGAGCAAAGGATCAGACAACCCCTACATATGGGAGGTCACTGGAGCAAAATTGGCCAGCTCCTGATAGTAGAATTGACCTCAGAAATTCTAAAATGAGTAACACTCATGTTTAACTATTTTCCTTTCATGTGTCCTTTGTCATCATATCACCTGAAACCTTTAATAATGCATACTACAGGCTGGGCACAGTGGCTCACACCTATAATCCTAGCACTTTGGAAGGCCAAAGTGGGTGGATCACGAGGTCAGGAGATAGAGACCATCCTAACTAATGTGGTGAAACCCTGTCTCTACTAAAATACAAAAAATTATCCAGGCATCGTGGTGCGCACCTGTAGTTCCAGCTACTCAGGAGGCTGAGGCAGGGGAATCGCTTAAACCCAGGAGGCGCAGGTTACAGTGAGCTGATATCGGCCACTGCACTCCAGCCTGGAGACAGAGCAAGACTCTTTCTCAAAATAAAATAAAAATAATGGATACTACATGCACTAATGCCTTACGTTTTACAGGAAATCAAGAAAAGGGGATTTGAATTCCACATATGGTCTGTGCATGGCATAGAAAATAGGATAGACATGGAAGGTGAAAAACAAGTAAAATCAATTGTAGAACGAGGTGACCATGAGACGAGAAGCCCATAGAACCTGAAACAACAACAAAACCTTGCCAAGGCCCATGGGCTTCCTCTGCAATAAGCAGTAAGTATTTGAACAATGTTTCTTAAATGCCCAAGAAAAGGAGATGTCAGGTGCCGTCTGGTGTCCACCAGCTGACCTTGTGTTCTCCATTACTAGAATGAGGCATTCAGGGTAAGGAAACGTATCTTAAATATCATTGCACCCTCGGTGCCTGGCAGAGCGTATGACATATAGTAAGCGGTCAATAAGTACTTGTTAAATAAATGGATAAAAATCTTTAAAAATATATTTTTTGTTAGGGCAAGATGAGATACTGTCTTGGTAGTATGAGAAAAGTATCAAAATGAAAAAAGAAATGTGGAAGCAGGAGAGCCGTACATTTCATATTCAAAGACCTATCATAGGAAAAGGGCTCATATATTTACATGTGATGTTCTGCTCTCGGAAAGTATGAATAATAAAACTGGAAGTGTAGCACTGCAGTTATTAAAGGGAGAAGATAAAATATAGGGGAACATGAAGTCCTCATGAAAGATTATAGAGGTGTGCAAAGGCTATTAAAAAGGATAATAATCAGGCTGATGAGCTTAGCCTCAACATTACCATGTTACTTGGGTGATAATTTCCTATATAATCTCTGTGAGCAGACAGCAGCAACACTTTTATACAAAAAAAGAAACCAGTGAATTCGTCTATGACATTCTCAAAGCCCAGTTTCCTATTCCATGTTGGCAGTGAGAAAACCAAGACCTCAAAGGAAAGGCCACTCCCCGGAATAAGGAGATTCTCTGCCAACCTCCCCGGAATTATAAAGCCCTGTCAAAATTTTATTTTGCTACCCATCTCTCTGCTGAAAGAATCACACCTGCCATACCCTTGCTATTATTCTGAATAATAACCTTTTGGAATTTTTAGCTAACACTGGAGGCACTTTAGAAAGTTAAGAATCACTATATTTGTGGTAAATTATGATTTTAAAATAATGTATAGCAACTTGAATTTCGTACACCTAAGTCATTTTTCCAAAATGAGTGGGAAAAGTACCATTCTGATAGTTCTAAAGCAATAAACTTGGCTTCAAAGAATTAGATTTACAGTCCACATTTATAATATTAAGGCACTCTTCCATACTGAAGCAGAAAAATGAAGATTATGGCAAGGTTTTTATTTTTATAAAATCAAGGCAAGGGGACTAAATTCAATATGACAGAAAGTGTTGCCAACAGGATTGGGGGTGCAGGGGCATGAAGATTACTTCAAGCCATAAAATTACTCCACATAAATATGTAACTTTTGTGCTATCATTCTTTCCATTATAGGGAGAAACAGGCTAAATTTAAAATTCAGCAACTATTTATTGGGATTTTGTTTTTATTGCTAGGACTTGACATAGCATACACAATACATAAAAGCCTGTCATACAGACTAGCTTATGATCAGGCCAGAATAATTATCACAGTATTTAATGGGAAAATACAAATCTTTATTCTATTCTCCTAGAAAAATCAACAGTACTCCCGCTTCTCATTTTTGAAAAATAATTTATAATATTTGACACCAAATGACTTTTGCAAAGTGCTTTAAGAACCTAGGTAAGAAGGTCGCTCTCAGATACAAAGCACTGAACCTAAAAATAAAGACTCCATCTAGCCCATCAAATCATTTTACAAAGCCAAACAAATCACTTAATTTCTTCTTCTTTATATTTTTCAGAAGATTCTAGGCAATTTTCCAAAACTATTTTTTCTTTATTTTAAACAAAAGAACCTTTCCTCAGTATCCCCTCATAGTTACCTTTCATGTCTGAAGCCAACCTTATATTTTACTACCTTTATAAGCATTGTTATATTCTAAAACAAAGCTAAGTAACAATGATTAGAAACTGTAGAAATAAACCACAACTACTGAAATGAGAAAAAACAGAGGCAATTTATTTAGAGTTTGCTCTAGCAAGGAAGTCAGCCACCATCAATTGCATTTAGCAGAAATTCAAAACCGGACAAGGAAGTGGAAAAGCGAATAAATAAGAAGGCTTTTTAGTGGTAAATAAAAAAAGAAGGCTTCAGGTATGATCTTATTGGAGACTCTTGCACTGGGGAGCTGGCGGAGGGATAACTAAAATAAGGACATTATATGTATGATATGCATCACACGGCTTAGAGAATATACAGTTTGGCTTTCTCTAGTCGCTCCTGAGTTGGAAGCAAAAGCAAACATAGGGAAGTTAGGAAGGATTAACCACATCCTGATCATTGCAGGACAGTTGCTGCCGAGCTGTGGCTTATCTTACCGGGCTGTTTGCTGCAGAGAGTGTGGGTCAGAGTTGTATTGTGATAGATGGTCTGGCCACCATCTAATTGTATAATCAGTTTCTCAGTCTTCATTTTTCATCAGGATCTCACTTGTAAAAAATTGACTACTTCATAAAAGGCTAGATATTCAACCTTCATTTTCAGGGATTGTTCACTGACCTCCACAATCAACTGCATAGCAAGACTGTCTTGCCCTTTTTCTTCTACCACCAAGGCAATCACGTAAGGAGAGAACAGTTTTTATGGGCAGAATAAAATGGACTCATATAATAACCACTATGGCAGAATCAAGAATAATTAATAGTCCCTGTAAGATTCATGGAACCAGAAACTCCATCCAATTACCCAACCAAGGCCAAGAACAAATTTCACAGACCTGAGAACCAACCTTAGAGAAACAAGTAGCTTTTTCATTATGGTAATGTATGTATGGCTTGTACTACCTTGTGTGTTTCACTGATAGATAAGTAGAGTAAGAATTAACAATGGCACAGATGCCACCACTAGTAGCCAATAAGAAATCTAGAGCAATGTGATTGTCCATCACTACTCACGCCAATGAGTTGAGACTGGTCTGTATTTCATCTAAAGCAAAGGTGATATCATTAATAACTTCTGCCAAAGTTGATGATCAGTTTCTTACAGTCTTTTATGTCTGCATGGTTCCCATGGGTGGGAACACTACTCTGATTGTTTGCATAAACAATGAGTCAATAATTTCCCTAGTTAGAAAATCTGAATAATCAAAGGTGGCATTGTTTTAGAGCTTGTGTCTGAATCAGAATTTACAGTCTTGGTGATTTATAGAATCAGAGTCTCTGTACAAACAAGTCTCCGAATCCTGTTCCTAAGGTTTATGAGGTGATAGTCTGAGGCAAACAGGATCAAGCATCCTAAGCACAAAGCAAGTGGTGTTCAGTTAGGGGCACAAGAAAAACCAAGAAAAAGGAGTCATTTTGACATGAGGCCTTATGTTAATTGTATTACACATTTGGGACCCTTTTAGTCTCATAAAGTGGCAAGTATTTGGACCACTACCCTATGGCCCACAACCTATGAAGATTGTTAAAATAATTTAAAATAACCTAGATTTTATCAGATTATAATTAGTCATTTTTTTGGAGAAAGGGATGCAGAAAAGTCATAGGTTGATATGTTTAAAGTTATCTGTCCATGGAGGTGTAGGTGGAAATACCATCAGCTAAAATTCTCTCTGATTTTATCTGATGAAGCCAGAAATTATCCCAGAGGTTTTACGGTGGGGGTTCAGTGATGAACAGAATGCCCAGCAATCACTAAGATTGGGGGGAGTGACTACTCTTTGGGATAAACCCAATAAAGAAATTAAAATGATTATATTCTGGTCTGATAATTATCATAAAAAAGAAGAAAAAGTGAAAAGAGGCTATTATGAGTAGATGATAATCAGAGATCTATAGAAAATGAGAAGAATGATTGTAAGAAAGTGATGACAAACAAAACAAGTTATTTGGGGGTTCTGGTTCAAAGTCTTGTTTGGAATCTGTCCACTATTGAGGTCATCGGCTTCTTTTAAAATTATTATGTCAGCAGTCTACTTCTGAAGATCAGCAGCTTCTAGAGGATCTCTGAAAATCCTCATTACTGAGATCCTCTGTTGGAGTAGACTTCCAATTGTGTGGAATTCTGGTTGCTGATTTAGTTATGAAATATAAACCTGAAGATTGGCTCCCTGTAGTTTCACTGTTGCGGTTGTTGCTAACAATACCTGATAAAGTTCAGTAAGTTCTGAGAGCAGTTTTTCTCTCATGCTTCTTCCAATAGAAACACACCTATTGACTGAAGGTCACAAATAGACTTTAGGAAGTTGTAGGAAGGTGACCTTACCCTATTAACGATGGGATTAAATAGAGTGTATGAATTCCTTTTAATGTTTTGCCATGTCTATGTGAAGCAGGGTGGGGTCTAGTACTGGAGGTAAAATTCCTGAATGTATGGGCCTTCTACTTACCAATTCACAAGGGGATAACCAATGTGTCCCTAGGGGAGTCATTCATATGCCCATAAAGGTCACTGAAAGTATTTTGGCCATGGGAGCTCCAGGATTTTTCTGAAAGGTTTGGTAATTTTAATTTACAGATGGCACTGATTTTTTGAGCCTTTCTAGAAGATCATGGGTAGTAAAAGCAGTGTAGTTTCTGAGTAAGGGGTAAAGCCTTACTGAGATACTTTATGATAGTTCTCATGAGATGTGTAGTTGGTCATTTGATATAAACTTGGTATCTCCAAATTGAAAGCGCTAGCAGCTTTTTAAAAACTGTAAGTGCTATAACTTTTTGGCAATGAAATGCTGTTTCCTCTTATATTGAAAATAAACTTATAACGACAATAATGTATTTGAATCCTAAAAAGCAGGAGAGCTGGATAAAATCCATCTGATGGAGTTCAAAGGGCCATTAACATTCTATTCCTGACCATGTCTCACCTTTAGAGCTTTCCCAGGGTTATGTTATTGACAGATGACAAATGACCTTCAGCTATCTTCTTAAAGTGTTCCAGTTAATGTTGATTTCAGATGATAGTAACCAACTTGTTCATGTCAGGATGAGTAGTTTGATGGAGAAATTTAACAGTATCTATTTGAATTCATCTAATGCTACCAAACAGCTAACTCAAGAGCATCAGAAATCTAGCGAAAGGTATAACCATGTATTTTCCAGTCTTTCTTTTCCAAATCAGGAACTAAACGTTGGTATTTTATAATGATCTCTGGTTTCCTCCAGAATTTTCCTTTGAGGGTTTATTTAATATCATAACCTTGGTTAAGATTGCCTGTTTGGCATAATAATCTTCTTGAGCACTTCCTTTAGCTTCTCTGTTATCGCTTTTGTCACAGATCACAACCTTTATGATAGCTACCTCTCTAGGAAACAGCAGTGCATTTATAGTTCCTTAACTTGGTGTTCATTTTTGATGGAGGTTCTAGCAGTGGTGAGAAATCCTTTTTGTTTCCAAAGCATCCCAAAGTCATACACCACTTCAAAGATACACCTGTTCTCTGTATACATATTTACATATATGTTTACTCTGTAGTTTTTGACTAATTGACAGCTTCTAGAAAGTACAATAATGTCTGACATCCAATCGGATTTTACTTCAGGAGACTATATTCTAAAAGATAACTTAAATTAATAATAACATATCCTATTTGATAACCTGCAGTTTTAGTTTTAATTTTGAGCTAGACTCCATCAACAAATAATATTAGATTGGGGTTCTCAGTGAGAGTCTCTAATAAACCTTAGTGAAGCACAGAAAGTTCTATGAGATTCCACTTCTTCTGGTAGTGATAGTAGAGTAGCAAGATTCAGGGTAATATAACAGTGAATTGTAATAGAGTGACAGTAACAAAATCTCAGTCAGTAAAAATATCTATGTTGTCTGAGGAACCAAATAGAAAACAGAGAACTAGTTCACCAGAAGCATCAACAAATTTGGCAGTTTGCAGCTATTATCCTGAGATAAGCAGGCCTTTGCAACAAGGTCAGAATTGAGGCTGTAAGTAATGGTTTTCATGGTTTTCATGAAATTTAATTAAAGCCACAAGGGCTCATCTGTTTTGTTTATGCGCAAATAGACAAAGGAGTTTGTTGTTGTTGTTGTTTTTAAAAACAGGATCTCATTTTGTCATCCAGGCTGGAATGGAGTGGCACGATCAAAGCTCACTGCAGCCTCAGCCTCCCAGGCTCATGTGATCCTCCCACCTCAGCCTCCCGAGTACCCGAGACTACAGATGTGCCACCATCACATCTCACTAATTTCTTGTATTTTTAGTAGAGACAGTGGGGTTTGCCATGTTTCCCAGGCTGGTCTCAAGCTTCCAGACTCAAGCAATCTGCCTGCCTCAGCCTCACAAAGTGCTAGCATTACAGGTGTGAGCCATCACGCCCAGCAGACAAAAGAGATTTCTGTAGTTAGGAATGCTAATATGGGTTAATTTGCTCCCACCATCACCAAAAGATATGTTGAAACCTTAACCTCCATACCTCAGAACCTGACCTTACTTTGAAATACAGTGGTTGCAGATGTAATTAATTAAATTAAAATGAGGTCATACTGGGATACAGAGGGCCTTTAATACAACCTGACTAAAGCATATAACAAGAGACGCAGAGATTTGAGTGATGCATCTACAAGCCTACGAATGCTGGGGATTGCTTGAAAATACCAGAAATTAGGAATAAGCAAAGGAGTCTCTTCTACAGGTTTCAGAGAGCACATAGTCTTAATGCCTGGATTTCACACTTCCAGCCTGCAGACAATAGGCTAAAACAATAAGTTTCTGTTGTTTTAAGCCATCCAAAGTATTTTGTGGTACTTTTGTTATGGAAGTTTTAGTAAACTAATAAAAATGCCTAGGAAAGGAGGCTGTTGAAGAGAGTTCTCAGGTTACAGAAAACCTGTTCCCATTCCCGTTTGGACTCCCAGAGAGAGGTCTCTTACTAAGGACTCAGTCACTTCACAAAGAAGTGTCAAAATTTTAGAAAACCTTGGCACCCATTGTCTGCAATATCCAGTTGAACCTAGTAATCCTCCAATTGTCATTTTATGAGCAATATAAGATAAATCTGGATAGTCATATCAGGAGAGGATGTTTTTCCATCTTCAGAGAGAGCATGTCCTATGCGTTGTTACATAATAAAAAATACTGCACATTGTGCCTTAATAATCTTATTTCCTTTCTTTTCTAAGTTATACCTTAAATAAACAATTTTGTTCAAATCAAATATTCCCCTCCGTGGTCACTGAAGGTTCAAAGGATCCTTGGTGAATTTATACAATTTAGATACATGGTAGCATAAACAATAAGAGTACATGTAAGACACAGAAGTTTTCCTAGAAGAGCAAAGGATTTAACCTTAGACAACTCAATGACAGCTAGCAACCGTCAGGCAAAAATGATGCTTATGCACTTCGTGTCTCGGATCTCCAACGTGATGTTGGCCCACATGTATTTTTAAGGTTCTTCAGAGAAACAGAACCAATAGGATATACTATATATAAATATGTGTGTGGGGATTAGTATAGAAATTGGCTCACACAATTATGGAGGCTGAGAAGTCCTGTGATCTGCTATGTTTATGCTAGAGAACAGGAAAAGCAGTGTTGTTATCGAAACTGAGGCCAAAGGCCTGAGACCTGATGGGTGGGGGAAAGGAGCTGCTGGTATAAGCTGTGGAGTACAAAGGCCTGAGAACCACAGACTCCAATGTCTAGCAGCAGGAGAAGATGGATGGCCCAACTCAAGAAAGGAAAATGAATTCAACCTTCCTCCACCTTTTTGTTCAATTCAGTTCCCCAATGGATGGGACAGCACCCAGCCACATTGGTGAGAGAAATCTTTACTCAGTCTACCATTCAAATGCTAATTTATTCTAGCAACACCTTCACAGATACACTCAGAAATATTTTACCAACTATCTGAACATCCCTTAGTCCAACTGACACATAAAATAAACCATAAAATACTACCTCTCAATGATGATCCAACAACTTACTTTCCCTCTTCCTCTCACTGGTAGGTGAAAAGCTAGAGAGAATGCTTTCTCTGAATCAAAGCCAAGTTCTCCAGACAGAAATCAAGACAAAAGAAAGACCTTATCCAGCTTTACTGGAGACTTGCAGCATGGTGTATCCAAGCAGATGACAGTCCAATGAGAATTTCAAGCTCACCAATCTGTGAGGCTAACTAGAACAATCAGCCTGGAGCACCTATGCCTGTATTCTACTGTTTGATTTTCGTTCTTATGAGACACAACACTATTAGATAACACAATACAAACAGGAAGCACAAAAAGAGCAAAAGGAGATAAAAAGGAAGGGCTTGATTCTACCAAAGATGTCAAAGAGAAAACAATAAGACAACTTGGCATAAAACTGAATAAATATGCAAGGGACACAACGCCTAGAAATCAGAGTTCAGGTCTGTGCAGACTTACAGTATCAGAATGGATTTGATAAGCCACAAGCAGCAAAGCACAGGGGTCTCTGTTGGCGCTGCACCTGGGCAGAGCCTTGGGTCCACAGCATTAAGCAGTGCATACTGAATCTTAGCAGGATTTCAAGGAAAATACAAATAAACAGAGACTGGCCAGATGAGAACAAGCAGAGAGTATTTTTCAAAGCTTGCAATAGCAAAGAGCTCAGCATCATCATGTGTTTGGGACACACTCGAAGACAGAGGGGGAAATACGGGAGTTTTAAAAATAAAGAAATGGCTTCAGGTCTGATTTGTTTGGAGGTTGTTTGGATGGGGAAACTGCAGGAAGGATAACTAGACATGAGGCATTTTATGTGATTGGTTTTGGGGGTATATTGGCTTTCCTTGGTTGGTCCTGACTTGGAAGCTGGCAGGGACTGATCAAGTCCTGACTGTTCTGGGCTGGTTGTGGGTCAGTGTTCCCTTGTCATATATGATTTGGTCTTTGTTCCTTTATACATTCAGTGTCTCAAAGCTAAAGTATCTATTTTCTTGTATCATTCCCTGTCCTTTCATTAAAACTATTGTATTGTACCACAGATTAAAAAAAATTCAAGCAATGAAGATGTCTTGTTAAAATAGTTTAAGAGGGAGTAAGATAGGATTTTTTTAATAAAAAAAAAACCTTCATCTTTGAGAGGTTCATTTCTAGTTGTTCCAATTAAAACTAGGTTGGTTGTCCCTTCAGATTATAAGATATCATGTTCATGTAACATGATATTTATTAAATGAAGCTTTTGATTGTTAAATTTCTTATTATGCTTGCCAAAATTCAGAGTAGCCACAGCACAAAGAAATTTAAGAATATATAATAAAACTTTATTAACTGACTTATTAAATTTGGAATATGTGACAATTTGAATAAGAAAAATACTGAAGTTTTTTAATCCACAAATAAATGTGTTGCTAAGTAATTCATAATTTATACCGGTAAGTCAAAGTAAGTTCAAAATAAAATCATCATTTCTTTTGAAATGAGCCATTAACCAGAATTTTCACTAATGCTGATCAGCTCCCAACCTCATTAGTCTAAATAAAGAGGACTTACACAGATGACATATCGTGCTTTAAGTAAAATAATGTGCCAATGTGAAAATCCATGTGATTTTAATAATGGTGTAAGTAAAGAAGTAGTTTCTATTGAGGTAGCTGAATCTTACTGCATTTAGTGTAAATGTAAGTCTCACAATTTGGTATGACATTTTCCCTATAAAACTCTACATTATTCAACAATACAGACATTTCTTACTATAATTACTAACTTAAAACGGATAAGTTTAGGGTTGTAGTTAGATTTGCATAAAGAATAATGCCCAGTATAATAAAATAAGAGTTGGACTTGGTTACCTTAAAGATCTCTTTTAGCCCCTGGGGTTTGATTGATCATTCACATTTGGGTAAAGTTTATTATGTGCCAAGATCAGTGTTAATCACTTTAAAAATGTGAACTCCTTTAATGTGATTCTAACAATAATAGTTACTTATTGAGAGCCTGCTATATGCTGAATCCACATAAACTTATTGCCTATTTAATCCTCAAAATAATCTAGTAAATTTGGGCATTATTATTTTTTTTTTATAAATAAGAAGTGGAATTCTAGAAAGATTAAATACTTTGACTTTAAGCTCATTCTCTTTCTACTTTACCAGTCTGTTTTCGCTCCCTCCTCTGGCAAGTCCAGGAAAGGAAGGAAGGGGACCGTGGGGTTTTGGATGGTGGGCAGAAGGCAGTGACCTGGGGCTGGGAGTCTTGTCTCCATGTTCTGGGATGAGACAAGCCCTCCCAAGCCACAAGTGGGGAATCCAAAATCTAATTCAAAGCAATCACACCATGGGTTTGAGAGCCAAGAATCTCAGGCGGAAGCTACATTGCCAAATCCCAGCAAAAGAAACTTAAGGTAGCCAAGCTGAAAACATTATTTGACTTAAAAGCCCAGATTGTAAGGTCATGGAGTACAGCAAAGGGAACCAGAGAAGATGAAATTAACTCCAGAGCTGGCGAGTGAGCAGCTGCTCTGGTTCATATCAGCTCTTTCAGTTCCAGATGAGGAGGAATCAAATCAGACTGCATCTGTATTGAGCACATAACAGAGGGACAAGAGTACCAGCGGAAGTTGATAAATAGTGGCCCTTGAAAATGGCAGGGTCGGGAAGCAGAACTGCTGAAACAAAGAGCAAGGGCTTAGGAACTATATTATTTGTTCTCGTGTTACTATAAAGAGCTACCTGATACTGGGTAATATAGAAAGAAAAGAGGTTTGGTTGGCTCACAGTTCTGCAGGCTATACAGGAAGCATGGCTGGGGAGGCCTCAGGAAACTTACAATCATGGGAGAAGGCAAAGTAGGTACATCCTATATGGCTGGATCAGGAGGAAGAGAAAGAAGGGGGAGGTGCTACTCACATTTAAACAACCAGATCTCATGAGAACTCACTATCACAAGAACAGCAAGGGGGAAGTCTGCCCCCATGATCCAATCACCTCCCACCAGGCCCATCATCCAATACTGGGGATTACAATTCAACATGAGATTTGGGTGGGGACACAGAACCAAACCATATCAGGAACTTTCTGGGCTCTGTTACTTACTAGGTGAGTGACTTTGGAGAAAGCCATATAACTTTTCAGAGCCTTGGTTTCTTCATCTATAAAATGGAAATAATAAAACCAAAAAAGCATTTTAATGCAACCAAAAATAGTAATATTGACTGAAAGTAGCTAGAGCAGAAGATGTCATCCTGTTACTGAGCTTCAGCCTATTCCTGACCCAAGATGCATCAAAACGGTGCTGTCTAAACAACCTGCTTTATCAAAGAAATTCAATGCAATGGGACCTGGAACGTAAGAGGGATGTAATTGCTGGTAGCTGTTACAACTATTGTTTTTGTTGTAACAGAAGGGCCAGAAGGAAACAGAGGAATCTTCTCTGGTAAGTAGTTCTTACTTAGGCTGGTAGGAGGTATTCAACTGTTTTCTCCTCATTACCTAAACCTAATCCAGATCTAATAACATTCATGTTGACTATCATCTTAGAGACAAATCTTTCAGCTATTTTGTGCTTCCCTAGGTTGCAAAACTATAGTGCAGTGTTCAGCACAGATATTTACCAAATGGACTTGCTTCCCCTTTGGGTTCTATGCCTGTTTTATGCATGAGGAAACCAATGCCCAAAAAGATAACAAGTCAATGAAGAGAGAGAAAGAGAAGTCTCAAGAAGGAGTATTTATGATTACTATATCTAATATACAGTCATATAAGGCTTCTAGATACTAAGCGAAATAAGGATTTCTGTGGTTTATTGTTTACTGTTTTGTCTGTGTGGTTCTTCATGAGTTCCTATTAATGTACAATACGGTATTACAACATATTTTTGGCCCACAGTAATTTTTTTCTCAAAGAAATCTTTACAGAAGAAGGAGGAAGAGAAAGGAGAGAAGGGGGAAGAGAAAAGGATGGGAAAAGGGAAGAAAAAAGTAAGATCAACAGAACCAAGCTGGCTTCTGATTTGGAGGTGCTTTTATATGAAAAAATAATAGGACAAAATACTTAAAACAAATACTGCTGGGGAATCAGAGATGCAACATTGCCACACCAATAAAAGACAGCTGCTAAAAGTCTGTTCATAATTAGCTGGCTTGTTCCTAGTCTGACACAGCAATAGCATGGCTTACAGAAGAACGATGCAGCTAATCAGGCCGTATCAGCTTCTCTCATTAGCTTCACATTTCAGATAGTACTGAAACCAGCATCTGACTGGAAAGAGCCATTATGCCAAACAACTTTGAAACTGTTGGTGCTTTAATTTGCTTGTTTACTAAAGAATGCTGTAAATGAGTTTTAGCCACTATCTTCTTTTGGTTGCTGACTCATACATTTTCCCTAGTCGGAGGGCTTTTACACATGCTGCTCTTTCTGCTTAGAATTATCTGGCTCCCCACATCTACTCTTACCCACTCAATTCTCAGCTCCTGTCTGGCTCATTCCTACTCAAACAGAAAGGCCTTTCTGAATCTCTGGGTTAAATGGGGTTCCTGTACTTTTCTTTTTACTCATATTTATAAAAGATGTTTTGGGGTATCTATCTTCTCATGCCCCTTCCCCCCATTCATTCCAATTCATCCATCCCCTACTCTATAAACAAAAGAGGATCCTGATCATTTTTCATTGCTGATAGTGCCTGGCACATAATAAACACTCAAATATTTGTTGAATGAATAAATAGATAGACAAACAGATGGATATAGAGACAGACTGAAGGATCACACACGTATCTTGCTAAACATGCTGTATTAATCAGAGTAACACTAGCTTTGAAAACAAACCCCAAAATTTCAATGGCTTAACACAACAGATGTTGGTTGCTTGGTCATATGATAATTTACTGCAGGTTTTCTTAATTGGGGAGAGATGCTTTCTTCTACTTCTTACAAGTCTCAGCCTGGAAAGGACACCCGTAGACAATTTCTGTTCACATTCCCTTTAAAAGCACTAATAATTTGCTATATCTGGAGGCAAAGAGGAGGTATTGAAAAATGGAGGCCTTTCCTGGACACCCTCCTTCTAGTGACAATACCATATGTGAAAACGAGAGTTCAAATTTTTACTGGACATCTAACAGAAAACTAGCCACAAATATATATAATGAGCCAATCCAGAACCCCCAGTCTCCATCTGTACATCACTTGTTAATTATACAAACATCTACTTCATTTTGCCTGTGAAATTATGGCCCTAATAAGGCCTTTCTTGCACTGATTTGAATTACTAAAAGTCTACGAAGCTCTTCTTAAATTTCTTGAAGCTTTTATAGCTTTCTTATATTATTATATAGCTTTATTAAATATTATGTCAAAATTTTACATATAACAAAATGATTTAAGTATTTTTAATGTGGCCTTGACTGCCACAATTCTCTTCTAATCATCAAGCCCACCTTCATTTAATTATAAGCATTATAATCTAAGGTAGCATGACTGCATACTCAGAAATAGCTTTGAAACAGTATTTTTAAATATAAATAATTTAAAATAGAACAGTGCTGGGATTTAAATGATAGCTTCATGGTTTTTTAAAATTAGCATCAAAGGGAAGAAATAATACAGGATCTCTAATTGATTTTAAGGAATTCTTACCACATCTAAAGACAAGGATTATTAGTTAATCTCTCTGGATGTTTTATAAGCACAGAATATTACCTAAATAATTGCAAGCATATACCCAAATGACATATGAAATAATAAGAAAAAAATTTGCATGTAATAGTTAAAACAAATTTATTGAAGATCATGATCTTTACTTGGAAGTACTATAGAGAAATGGATTCCTATTTTAATGTGAATGCCAGTAGAATCATATTTTGACAAGATAATACTCTTGTGAGGGCACACTGGTTTAAGAAGTTGAACTTGTAGTGGGGATGCTGATTCTGTGATGGTGACTACTATGTTGACTATTTCTGCTCTCGGGAATAATCAATATGCTCTGCTCCCATCTAATGGCTGTTGATGCAATGAAGAAACATTTACTCATTTCACCACCAGTGACCTCTTGCACCCTGATTGCTTCAAGGGTAGATTTATTGTGCTCATCAGCACAGATGGGTTGACCCAATAATTTACGTGGCCTTATTTTCCTTCCAGACAAGTGACTTATTACTAATTTAAGGATTAAGTGATGTGGGAGTCAATTTTAGTAGAAAAGTTACACTACTGTTAAGTTGGATTTCTACCATAAACCCTGTCTAGGATGAAAATAACATCAAAATTGGTTACATATTGAGATTGAGTTTACAACACTACTAGCATCCAGTGATTACCCAAAGGATCTATCTTCATTAGCTTGAAGGCAACAGAGATATGCAAACAATTTCTATCCCAGGAAGGCTCTTTAGCTTTATCAGTTTCTTATTCGTCTAGTATTGGCAACTGTTTTTTTTTGGGGACCTTCTTGGCCAAGGGGTGCACTTAACGCAAATTAGGCCAATCAGACTCATTTGCTCAAGACTTTGAATCTTATATGGATAACTGAAATGGATGAAAATAATCACTGAATATTCTGACAGGACTCATTAAAGAAACAGTCCTTTCCTTCCTGCTGTCCTTTTTCTGAAGGGTTGCTGGTTCCTGAGGCTTGATGGCTTGATGTTTCACTTTTCTTTCCAATCTGCACTGTCAAATGAACTCTTTTTTTTTTTCCTTAAATTAACTGGAATCAGTTTCTGTGGCTTGAAACTCAGGAATCTGGCAATAGAAAGACTTTAGCATTTGTGATTAAATAGTCATTCAAAGACAACATTTTCAGGATTAAACTGGATGTTATTTTTTACAGTTGAACAATTTTACCATATAGACAGATATGAAAGAAGGCCTGTCAAGTGTAAAGGATTTACAGCCATTTTAAGTGCCAAAGAAGAGCCAAATTCAGGAGCCCACCTCAGTGAGAATAAAGATATCCATGAGCAAAGCAGAGAAGTGAACTGCATGGATTAGGAGACTAAGTCTTTACATTATGAAGTCCTTCAGATAATTGGAGTTCCATCAGTACTGCAGATGAGAATCCAGTCATCACCTCAGTTAATATCTTTTAGTCATTACATATTTGAGGAAGTATCTCCAAAATGTCTTGGGATTTGGTAAATGTCTTTGTGGTGTGTAAACATATTTTCAAACCAGGAAGATTTAGAATTAAGTATAAAAGTATTTCAGAGAACCAAATGTATAAAAATGCATAATAAAAATTTTTTTGTGATTTAGTAATCTCTTCATATTTTGTAATTTATGTACTTCTACCACTTCAGGAAATTTGACCTATTAATAAAGTTATTCTTATAATTCTATTTTAAAATATAGAAATTTATAATTTACATTGGTGATTTTAAATAGAAAGATTTTAAAGGAATTATTCAAGAATTCAGAGAGGTTTTTTGTCTTCAGTAAGCCTGACAACAGAAATACCTAAAAGAAAAATATTAAGCATAAAATATTACTGTTTTAAATGTCTTAAAATTTTAACTTGCTCTGTCTATGGGGCTAAATATTATCTAAAAACTTTAAAAATTACTAAAATTTGACGAATAAATAGAATGAAATTTGTAAATAAACTGTAAAAATGTCAGCATTTATAACTCTAATAAATAGATTTCTTTTTTGCTCAAAAACAACCAAGAAAAACGTCACATTGACAGAATTCAGAGTTTCTAAGCCTAGTATGTTAGCCATGTTAATAGTAGGTGTTTTCCTACAATGAAAATATATTATTTGATCTACTGGTTTTGTTTTATTTTTCTCAGACTCAAAGCTAAACTTTCCCTATGCTTTTCAAATGCATAATTTGTCCTGAAGACATATACATAAAGTTATTAGAGCTTAAATTTATTTTTCTGAAGCAACTTGTCTTTATGGATTATTTAAACTCACAAAGGCAAGGAGAAGAAATTACATTAAAATAAGAGTGTAATGTAAAGAATACTGAACTAGACATTGTTAGATCTAAGTATGAGTTTTAATCTGAACATGGTTAACTACAATTTTGAACATATCACTTAACCCCTCTGTGAAATGAGAAGTTAAACAATAAAATCTCTACAATTGATGCCACCCCAGTATAATATTCTATTGCTCTAAAAGGAATTTAGACTGAAGATATTAATATCTTAAATTGTGATTAATATGCCAAAAATAGTTTTTAAAAGAAAAAAATCATTATGCAAAAAT
This sequence comes from Cacajao melanocephalus, assembly GCA_963573385.1. Taxonomy (NCBI): domain Eukaryota; kingdom Metazoa; phylum Chordata; class Mammalia; order Primates; family Pitheciidae; genus Cacajao; species Cacajao melanocephalus. The sequence continues at coordinate 56,117 of CAUYLG010028772.1, forward strand.
TGAATTCACTTCAGAGGGCAGGTCTGGCTGGCCTTTTTACCTGTCTCAAGGATCTGACTTTGGATCTTTTCTTTTTTTTATTATTATTATACTTTAAGTTCTGGGGTACATTGTGCAGAATGTACAGGTTTGTTACATAGGTATACACATGCTACGGTGGTTTGCTGCATCCATTCCCCCATCCCCTACATTAGGTATTTCTCTTAATGCTATCCCTCCCATCTCCCCACCCCCTGCTACACCTTGCCTATCCCCCCACCCCGCAACAGGCCCCGGTGTGTGTTGTTCCCCTCCCTGTGTCCATGTTTTCTCATTGTTCAACACTCACTTATGAGTGACAACATGTGGTGTTTGGTTTTCTACTCTTGCGTAAGTTTGCTGAGAATGATGGCTTCCAGCTTTATCCATGACCCTGTAAAGGACACGAACTCATCTTTTTTATGGCTGCATAGTGTAAAAGCGTTCCTATTTCTCCACATTCTCTCCAGCATCTGTTGTCTCCAGATTTTTTAATGATCGCCATTCTAACTGGTGTGAGATGGCATCTCAATGTGGTTTTGGTTTGCATTTCTCTAATGACCAGTGATGATGAGCTTTTTTTAATATGTTTGTTGGCTGCATAAATGTCTTCTTTTGAGAAGTGTCTATTCATATCCTTCGCCTGCTTTTTGATGGGGTTATTTGTCTTTTTCTTGTAAATTTGTTTAAGTTCTTTGTAGATTCTGGATATTAGCCCTTTGTCAGATGGGTAGATTACAAAATTTTTTTTCCCATTCTGTTGATTGCTGGTTCACTCTAATGATAGTTGCTTTTGCTGTGCAGAGGCTTTTTAGTTTAATTAGATCCCATTTGTCTATTTTGGCTTTTGTTGCCGTTGCTTGTGGTGTTTTACTCATAAAGTCCTTGCCCATGCCTATGTCCTGAATGGTATTGCCTATGTTTTCTTCTAAGGTTTTTATGGTGTTAGGCCTTATGCTTAAATCTTTAATTCATCTTTCTTACACCTTAATTTTTGTATAAGGTGTAAGAAGGAGATCCAGTTTCAGCTTTCTGCATATGGCTAGCCAGTTTTCCCAACACCATTTATTAACTAGGGAATCCTTTCCCCATTGCTTGTTTTTGTCATTTTTGTCAAAGATCAGATGGTTGTAGATGTGTGGCATTATTTCTGAGGCTTCTGTTCTGTTCTATTGATCTATATCTCTGTTTTGGTACCAGTACCATGCTGTTTTGATTACTGTAGCCTTGTAGTACAGTTTGAAGTCAGGTAGCATGCCTCTAGCTTTTGTTTTGTTTTGTTTTGTTTTGCTTAGGATTGTCTTGGCTATGTGGACTCTTTTTGGTTCCATATGAAGTTTAAGATGTTTTTCTCCAATTCTGTGAAGAAAGTCAGTGGTAGCTTGATGGGGATAGCATTGAATCTACAAATTACTTTTGGCAGTATGGCCATTTTCACGATATTGATTCTTCCTAACTGTGAGCATGGAATGTTTTTGCATCTGTTGTGTCCTCTCTGATTTCCTTGAGCAGTGATTTGTAGTTCTCCCTTGAAGAGGTCCTTTACCTAGCTGTATTCCTAGGTATTTACTCTCTTTGTATTGGAAGTAAAACACTCTTCAGCACATGCAAAAGAACAGAAATCATAACAAATAGTCTCTTAGACTACAGTGCAATCAAATTAGAACTCAAGATTAAGAAACTCACTCAAAACCACACAGCTACATGGAAACTGAACAACCTGCTCCTGAATGACTACTAGATAAACAATGAAATGAAGACAGAAACAAAGATCTTCTTTGAAATCAATGAGAATAAAGACAGACACAATGTACCAGAATATCTGGGACACATTTAAAGCAATGTGTAGAGGGAAATTTATAGCACTAAATACCTACAAGAGAAATGAGGAAAGATCTAAAATTGACACCCTAACATTACAATTTAAAGAACTAGAGAAGCAAGATGAAACAAACTCAAAATCTAGCAGAAGACAAGAAACAACTAAGATCAGAGAAGAAGTGAAAGATATAGAGACACAAAAAACCCTTCAAAAATCAGTGAATCCAGGAGCTGGTTTTCTGAAAAGATCAACAAAATAGATAGACTACTAGCCAGACTAATAAAGAAGAAAAGAGAGAAAAATCAAATAGATGCAATAAAAAATGATAAAGGGGATATTACCACTAATCCCACAGAAGTACAAACTACCATCAGAGAATATTAAAAACACTTCTATGCAAATAAACCAGAAAATTTAGAAGAAGCGGATAAATTCCTGGACACTTACACCCTCCCAAGACTAAACCAGGAGGAAGTCAAATCCCTGAATAGACCAATAACAAGGTCTGAAATGGAGGCAGCAATTAATAGCCTGCCGACCAAAAAAAGTCCAGGACCAGACAGGTTCACAGCTGAATTCTACCGGAGGTACAAAGAGGAGCTGGTAACATTCCTTCTGAAACTATTTCAAACAATACAAACAGAGAGAATCCTCCCTAACTCATGTTATGAGACCAACATCATCCTGATTCCAAAACCTGGCATAGACACAAAAGCAACAGAAAAGAAAACTTCAGGCCAATATCCCTGATGAACATCAATGCAAAAATCCTCAATAAAATACTGGCAATCCAAATCCAACAGCACATCAAAAGGCTTATCTACTATGGTCAAGTCAGCTTCATCCCCAGGATGCAAGGCTGGTTAAACATACACAAATCAATAAAAGTAAGTCATCACATAAACAGAACTAAAGACAAAAACTACATGATTGTCTCAATAGATGAACAGAAAGCTATTGATAAAATTCAACATCCCTTCATGTTAAAAACTCTCAATAAACTAGGTATTGAAAGAGCATACCTCAAAATAATAATGACCATTTATGAAAAACCCACAACCAATATCATACTGAATGGGCAAAAGCTGGAAGCATTCCCCTTGAAAATCGGCACAAGACAAGGATGCCTTCTCTCACCACTCCTATTCAACATGGTATTGGAAGTTCTGGCCAGGGCAGTCAGGCAAGAAAAATAAATAAAGGGTATTTAATTAGGAAAAGAGGAAGTCACATTGTCTCTATTTGCAGATGACATGATTATATATTTAGAAGACCCCATTGTCTCAGCCCAAAATCTCTTTAATCTGATAAGCAACTTCAGCAAAGTCTCAGGATACAAAATCAATGTGCAAAAATCACAAGCATTCCTGTACACCAATAACACAAACAGAGAGCTAAATCATGAGTGAATTCCCATTTACAATCGCTACAAAGAGACTTTGGGTCTTTTCTTGCAGCCACAATAGTAATGCAGAGTGAGAGCTTTGGTGCTGGAGTCTTGGCAGAACAAACATTTAGAAAGTTTCTTTTTTTCCTTGACTGAGTATTGGTTGAAAGAACTGCAACTGAAACTGCAGCCAAAGGAAGCATGATGCTTCCAGAAAAAAATGTAAAGGAAAAGTATAACATGCAGCAGTAGTAGTTTAGATTGGTCTCCACAAGAAAGAGTGGAGAGATTCAACCAGTTAGCATCCAAGTTAAAGATAAAGTTCTTTTCCCAGAGTATGGAAGCACTGAAGTAACTTTAGACAAGGATTATTTCTTATTTAGAGATGGTTTAGAGATGGTAACATTCTTGGAAAGTACGCAAAATGAAATAAATCACTATTGAAATGGCATCATCATGAAGCTGCCCATTCCACTAAAGTTCTGAAATCTTTCATTAGGTAAATAATTTCTATGTCTCTCTTTTATAATAAACTAATAATAGCTAAACTAAAAGAAAAGTGAATATAGTCCAGGAGGCTCACTTGAGCTTGAGTTTAAATTCAGCCTGGGAAACATGGTAAGACCTCATTTTACAAAAAAATTTTTTTAAATTAGATGGTCTGGTGGCCCGCATCTGTAGTCCCTGCTACTTGAGAGGCTGAGAAAGGAGAATCTCTTGAGCCTGGAAGGTCACAGTTGCAGTGAGCCATAATCGTATCACCTCATTCCAGCCTGGGCAACAGAGTGAGACCCTGTCTCAAAATAATAATAATAATAATACATGTCAAGGGTTTTATTTAACTCCTTGGTTAAATGAGGCAACCAGTGAGATATTACAAGTGCTTCAAAGAACACAAAATATCATACATTTATAGGCAGAGAAGAAATGCTGAAATAACCTTACAAATGGATGCAAAATTGGCAAAACTTGTCAATATCCACAGGGTGATAATTAATTGTACTCCACTGCACAAAATTTGCACTACTGTAGATTAAAGTAATTTATTTGACTCTGAATCTTCTACAGGTTTACAACTCTACAAAGTTGTAAAATAGTTCAGTCAAAAGCAAAAGTGTACCCTGGCATGCCTTCAATTAAATGATTTAATGATTTCTTTCAATCATTTCAAAATCTTCCAGAGATGAAATGTAAACTGAGTGCTCAGGAGAACTTTGTAGTGGATCAACAATGGTAGAAGTTAGGAATAAGGGTTAGTTATCTACATCTTTAACTATTATTCACTCTATGTATTGAATCATTTAGAATATGATTCTAATTTAAGCAGGAAAATGGATATAAAAGGGTTCTTGAAATACTTTATTTCTACAGAATTCCATAGCTCAATAAATGAGGCTCCAGAATTGATCCAGCATGAATCTGGAAGTCATACTTTATTCTTGCCTCTCCTTCAGCTGCACATGGTATCATTAATTAGTAGTCCTGTTGCTTTTATCCTTAAAATGTATCTCAAATCTGTTTTATTCTCTCCATCTTGACTGCCACTGTCCTATTCCAACAACCTTCAGCTTTTGTTGGAATGATTATCATTACCTTTCAAACGTATGGCAGAAAAATGTCATAAGCTCAAATATTTTTTAAGATATTGCTGTACTTCTTTTTTATCCTGTCTCCAAACAAATTGATTCAGTTCTCACTGCCAGCTTAGAGGAGAGGGGAAGGAAAGGAGGAGTTGTGGAAGAGCAAAATATCCGAAATTGCCTGGAAATCTTCCAGGCCTTTGTTTTTAAAGAGCTAATTCCTAAAGCCGGGAGAAGATTAGGGTATAGACAGCATATTTAGGCCAGAATCATGAAAAGAATACGATTTCCCCAAAACAAGAAATCTCTGATGTTAGAAGGATAGGTTGAATAGTGAGAATGGAGTTCTGAAGGTCTAAATGCAAAGGACCTACTTTCTAAGCATAGCCCCTATAGGAGTTGGAATGCTTCAGTAATAAAATGACTAGTTGGTGGGAAAATCTAGGCAACTTTGCAAATAATTCTATACTCGAATTCTAGCAGAGAGCCCTTGGATCTGAAGAGCCATGTTACAGAGAATAACTGATTCTCAGCAGTAACCTGGGTTTTAGAATGAACAGATGACTTGATAACCAAATGCTCTCATAGTCCAAATTTTTAGCATTGCATCAAATTCTGCAGCTATGGCTTAAAAAATAAAATCCAGAAAGATAGGAGTAATTTATAATGCCAGAGGTTGAAGTTTTCCACCAGTGTAATGAGATGGGAAGCTTAAATTAGAAATAAGAAAGTAAATGAAAAAAATAAAAAAGAGAAGGAAAAAGCAAGACTAAAAAAATACAAGGGACTTTCACTTCTATAAATATAGAGGCTTAGTTATTCTGAAAAACCATACCTACTGCTACCAAATATCTTTAAAGTGCAGGCTAAACTATTAGTTTTTATAAATATATAGCAACACATGAAAACAAGAGAAATGTTTAGGGCTACCAAAAAGCGGGGAATAAAACTGTAATTACAGTGTCCAGCAGTTGTTGAAGCAATAGATGCCCTAGGTTTAATGGCCACATGAGATACAAAAGTTAAGGACTTACTTGGCTTTCATAAGTTGGAATAATGGAATTAAATTCCTTGCATAAAGTCAGGGTCTTTGAAAACTAGCTAGAGCTTAAATGAAAAGCTACGTTAGGAAAAATATGTGCCTGATGGTAAAGGAGACATAAAAGGTAATCTGTAAAAACCTCAGCTCAGCTCCAGAGTGAAAAGGAAACAAAATAAATCAGGAAAATAGTCTGCCTCATAAATCAGAATCATAGCCCTAATCTCACATGGATCTGGAGTTTGAATATACACTAACTAGCTCAAGAAACCCCAAGCTAATAATCTGAAATTGTTACAGGATTGAACTAATCCAGAATATGTAGCAAAATCAAATTCAAATATTTAAAGCATGGGTTGATAACCTATGGCCAGCAGGCCAAATCTGTTTTTGTACAATCTGTGACTTCAGAATGGTTGGAAAAACTCAAGAGAATATTTAATGGCACCTGAGAATAATATGAAATTTAAATTTCAGATTCTATAACAAAAATTTTATTGAAACAGAGCTACAGTCATTTCTTTATTGCTTGTGGCTAATTTCATACCACAACAGCAATGTTAGCATTGAGTAGTTGTGATAGAGACTGTGGCACTTTCATGGCTTCACACTGATTATTGGTGCACTACAAATCACAGTAAAGAATTCATAGGTTGGAAGCATTTTGAGTGTCACACGTATTGCCTATCTTTGTTTTGTGCTTTTATAACAAAATACCAGACACTGCATAACTTATAATGAACATGAATTTATTGGCACATGTTTCTGGAGACTTAGGCCAAGATCAAGGGGCTGGCATCATGTGAAGGCCTTCTTGTTGTGCCATCTCATGGCTAAGGGCAAAGGAGGGCATAAGAGAGGGAAAGGGATTGATCTTTTATATCAAACTCACTTTCATGATAATAATATTAATTTATTCACTTCACCTCCATGGCCTAATCATCTCTCATTAGACCCCACCTCCCAACACATTGTACTGTATGTGCTGAATGTGTCCTCCAAAGACCATGGAAACTACAAACCAAACTACTTGGAAACTTACTTTGGTTGAAGATTCAAACTTTTGTGAGAAAAATCTACCAAGTTTTTTTAAAAACTTACGAATTTTTCTGACTCAGGGAGTATTGTACATGAAAGATTAGTGTGGCAATTATTTAGTCTGGTACCGTAGAGCTATGTTATATTCTTTTAACATAGCCATGACATAATAAAATGTATAAAACACAATGCTTACTATTTATTTAGATAACAAAATAATCTACTTTCCATTCTATTTTAAAAATTGATATGCAAAATCTACTTTTCTCTTTAATTTCTTGTTTGTTTTATTTGACAGGATGGGTATGTAATGACAATAAAATATAAGATAAAAGGCAGTAGTATGTGCTGAATGTGTCCTCCAAAGACCATTGTCTGAAGAAAATTTTGAAAATTCTGTAAAAGTCAGAAAAATTTGAAAGAAATTATCTCAATAGATTTTTCTCACAGAAGTTTGAAATGAATCTTCAATCAAAGTAAGTTTCCAAGTAGTTTGGTTTGTAGTCAATCAAGAAAAGTCATTCACTAGGTGCAAATTCATTAAATTTTATTCAATTGCAGCAGCAACAACAAAAAAATATGTCCAAAGAAAATAAATTTGTTTAGATTATTAATCTTTCTATGAGAACAGTTGCTTAATGAGTCGAGGGTATTGGAAGCAAATTTGGGATAAATTAAGAAACAAGGACAATAATTGCTAATGTTTTTCTTTGGTGCTTGATGAGTTGACAGTTGTTACCAAATACTATTCAGCTGTTGATGTTTATTTGGTAATTTAATACTGACTTTGAAGTAAACAACTTGAATTCATAGCCTCTATGAATGGTCTGAGTAAAACTGCAGGCAAGAATATTTTCAAAGTCAAGAAAACTCAAATTCAGTGTAATCTGAAGTGGAATCTACTGAAATGTGTAAAACTGATGGTAGCAAAAACGTTTAGAAAAAAAGACAGTTGGATAAATTAATAAACATTGTGAAACTATGAAGTGTTCAGAGGCAAGGGAAAATTATCAACATGCTCACAGAGTAGCAGGAAGGGCAACAGTATGGTTGGACCTCAGGGACAACTGGAAGCAGGGATTGGAATGCTACCAAGACTTCTCCCATTTCTGGTTCTCTCTGAGAGTTGGGTTTCTCTATCTTATTTTAGACTAGCTTTTTCTACATGCTTGAGTGATTCACCAAAATGCCAGAACCTCATAACTTTGTTACCAGTGAGCGACTATTAGTAACATTTTCTGTTCCAAGCTTAAGAATTCTAAGAAAGTACACTGAATATAGAGTCTAGTGTCTACCCTATACCAATCACCATAGGGTGGGAGGTAGCTTCCTTAGGAAAATAGCTACCACCATTGAAACTAGTTGCTTAAAGCAGGGGAAAGAACACTTATCTGAAGGAAGGGATGCTCTAGGCAGATAAAACAGTTAATGTCCTCCACAATTTTCTAAGATATTTCTCTAAATCAGCAGTTCTCAAAATATGGTTCATAAACTCCTAGGAGTCTCCATGATCCTTTTAGATCTCTGAGGTCAAAATTATTTTCATAATATTACTAAGATGTTATTTATCTCTTTTTTTTTTTTGCATTTTGATTTTTGCATTGATGCTACAAAGGCAATTGTGGATAAAACTTCTAGTGCTTTAGTACAAATGTAGTCAATGGCACCAAACTATATTAGTAGTCATTGTATTATTCACTACCATGCACAACCTTATGAATGTTCTTGATGAAGCAGAAAAATTCTTAATTTTTATGAAGTCTTGATGTTGAACATACATCTTTTTCATATAAATGAATGAAAAGTATGCATAAAGCATTTTGGCTGAATACCAAAGTGGTTGTTCCTAGGAAATATATGTGTGTGGTGACTTGAGTTGAAAGCTAAACTAGCCACTTTTTTATGAAACACTACTTTCACTTGAAAACATTACTAACAGACAAACTATGATTATTTCTACTTCAGTATTTGTGGGACATTTTCTCTATGAAGTTAGCAAGTCATGTCAAACAAAACAAGTGTGGACAGGTGCAGTGACTCACACCTGTAACCCCAGCACTTTGGGAGGCTGAGTCTAAAGGATTGCTTGAGCCAAGAATTCAAGACCAGCCTGGGCAGCAAAGGAAGACACCATCCCTACAAAAACTATATATATAAATATTAGCTGGGCATGTTGATGCACACCTGTAGTTCCAGCTACTCATGAGCTGTGATCATGCCACTGTACTCCATCCTGGATCCTGAGAGACAGAGCAAGACCTTGTCAAAAGAAAGAAAAGAAAGAAAGGAAAAGAATGAAAGAAAGAAGGAAGGAAGGAAGGAAAGAAAGAAAGAAAAAAAGAAAGAAAGAAAGAAAGAAAGAAAGAAAGAAAGAAAGAAAGAAAGAAAGAAAGGAAAGAAAGAAAGAAAGAAAAGGAAGGAAGGAAAGAGAGAGAGTGATAGAGAGAAATAAAGAAAGAACGGAAGGAAAGAAGGAAGGGAGAGAGGGGAGGGAGGGAGAGAGGGAGGAATGGAGGAAGGAAGGGAAAGAAGAAAAGAAAGAAAGGAAGGAAGGAAAGAAAAAAGAGAGAGAGAAGGAGGAAGGAAGGAAGGGAGAGGGGAGGGAGGGAGGAATGGAGGAAGGAAGGGAAAGAAGGAAAGAAAGGAAGGAAGGAAAGAAAAAAGAGAGAGAAGGAGGAAGGAAGGAAGGAAGGAAAGAAAAAAGAGAGAGAGGGAGGAAGGAAGGAAAAACGAGAAAGAAAGAAAAAGAAAGGAAGGAAGGAAAGAAGGAAGGAAGGAAGGAAGGAAGAAAAAGAAGGGAAGGAGGGAGAGAGGGAGGAAGGGAGGAAGGGGAAAGGGGGAGGGGGGAGGGAGGGGAGGAAGGAAGGAAAGAAGGAAGAAAGAAAGTAAGGAAGGGATGGAAATATTTGACATTATTTGGAACCAATAAGATTCAAGCTTTCAAGGGAATATTAGAATTCTGGGAAACTTGTATTTTTTACTATTAGTTTGACAGTTTCCAATAATTAAAGACTTTTCTGATGATATAGGTGAAGATGTTAACAAATGTGACTTTTTGATATTGTGTAATGAAATGTGTTAAAATTTGAATGATTTAACTTGGTGAACCAATAATTTCTATGTAACCAATGCATTTTAATACAAAATCATGCAGGGATAAAAGATACATTCAAGATATAAGATAGATCAACGGACTTTAACAGAATATGAAAATTATATTGAAATGCTTTTGGATTCTGTATTGCAACAAACTTTTAAGAAACTACTGCTTGTTGAGTATTGATGTAGTATAAAAAAGGACAGATCACAATTATCTGAAGGGGATCTTAAAATTTCCTTCAACCTAAATAAACAGTTTGGCCAGGAGTCAGGTGGGGGGGCGGGTTCTTAATAAGTGTTAAGAGTATAAAGGGGTCCTAAGATCAAAAAGTTTGAGAAATGCTACTCTAACTATGCATATGTAAATGTCTAGGGATAAGGAATATTGTCAGTGTCTTTGAGTAGTAAGAAATATAATTCTTCAAAATATTACAGTACTATTTGGCATAATTTTACTATTTTTATTTTTTATTTACTTTATTTGAGACAGGTCCTCCCTCTGTTGTCAAGGCTGGAGTGCAGTAGTACTATCCCAGGTCACTGCAGCCTCAGCCTCCTGGGCTCAAGTGATTCGCTCATCTCAGCCTTCCGAGTAACTGGGACCACACCATATATCACCACACCTCACTAATTTTTTTATGTTTTGTAGAGACACAGTCTCCCTATGTTGCCCAGGCTGATCTTGAACTCCTAGACTCAAGTGATCCTCTCACCTTGGCCTCCCAAAGGGCTGAGATTACAGACATGAACCACCATGCCCAGCCTGATTTTACTATTAATAACAATTTTTCAATATCATAATTATTTCTACCAAAAATAACTCTTAACATTTGTTAAGAGACTACTCTGTCTAGGCTCAATTCCAAATAATTTCCATGCAGTTAACACTTACAACAATGCTTTGATGTAATGTATTATTATTATCATCTCCATTTCACAAATGGGGAAACTGAGGGTTAGTGAGAGTAAGAAACTTGCCTCAGGCCATGCAATCAGTAAGTTTCAAGTTTTCAACTTCTATACAGTACTGTCAGTCAAGAAAGCCTCGGTAGCACCGTTTCTTACATTTATAGAACACATTCAGAGCCATGGCGAAAGACTGGGTCCATGTTCCATAACTGCGCAGTTCATTATGATAGCGAGTAGACACGTTTGGCTTTTGAACACTCAAAACTGAGATGAATTCATGTCTGAGCTACCATTTCCTATAAGTGTAAAATATACACTAGAATTTGAAGGTTTGAAATTTTTTAAAATGTAAAATAGCTCAATATTTTTAATTTATTACCCGTCAAAATTATATTTCAGATATATTGAATTAAAGCATATTATTCAGATTAATATAAATTATTTTTACTTTTTAAAAGTGTGTCTAATAGAAATTTTTTAATTTCTATGTGGCTTGTAATCTATTTCTATTGGATAGTACTGTATCAACTCAAGTTTTACACTAGTTTAAACAGAAGGTTTCATTATGTGTATCACATCCAAGAAGGAGTTTCTTCTTTCCTGAAATATTGTAAGGGTTGTAAACCAAAAGGCATTTGAGACAAGTTTTTATCAGTTTAGAAGTTTATTTTGCCAAGGTTAAGGACATGTCCATGATATAGCCTCAGGAGATCCTGAGAACATGTGCCCAAAGTGGTTCAGGCCATGACTTTGTTTTGTAAGTTTTAGGGAGATGTAAGACATAAATCAATACATGTAATATGTACATTGGTTTGTTTCAGAAAAGCAGGACTACTCAAACTGGGAGCTTCCAGGCCATAGGTGAATTCAAAGATTTTCCAATTGGCAATTGGTTGAAAGAATTGATCAAAGACTTGGAATCAACAGAAGGGAGTGTCTGGGTTAAGATAAAGGGTTGTGGAGACCAAGATTCTTATGCAGATGAAGTCTCTAGGTAGCAGTCTTCAGAGAGAATAGATTATAAATGTCTCTTATCAGACTTAAAAAGTATGTTGTCAGTCTTAAGATCTCTGTTTTAATGTTAATGATGATCAGCTGTGCCTGAATTCCAAAGAAAGGATTAATGAGGCATATGTAACCTTCACTTCCCATCATGGCCTAAACTAGATTTTCCGGTTAACTTTGGAATGCCCTTGGCCAAGAGGAAGGGTCCATTAGGTTGGTTGGGGGGCTTAGAATTTTATTTCTTATTTAGAAGACTTCATACTTAATTAAAATAAAAATTACTGACACATGGTTTATTGTCCTCAAGTACCTGATTCAGCCTCAAACAATGTTATTTAAATCAGGAAAATGATCATGTGTCATCATGCTCTTTTAATTATCTCATTCAAGCAGATATTTCTTAACTGAGTTCCAAATTTACCCTTTTGCACATGTTGCACTACTTCCTTTAATATTTTTTGCCATTAAAATTAAAAATTGGAGTTAAGAAGAGAAAAGCAAAGTAATGGGGAGAAGTGTGGCAGACCCAAAGAAAATATTTTGCAATGCAGCTTGGAGAGAGTGAAATAAAGCCAAGACAAAATATATCTGGGTCTTGGGGCTGCTGCATTTTTGCCTTTGGGGAAGAGGGTGAGGTGGGGAAGGGACTGACAGAGATAGTATAGTGCTTTCCACTGCAGCTCAGTTGTAGCAGGAGAGTGATTACGAAAGGTAGAGCCCAAGACACATAGTTCTGTGTGTTAAGAAATAGCCACAGCAGGTATTAATGTTTTCTTCTTGTATTTTATTTATTTTTTACTTTTTTTGGAGACAGTTTCACACTTGTCACCGAGGCTGGAGCGCAATGGTGTGATCTCAGCTCACTGCAACCACCACCTCCAGGATTCAAGCAATTCTCCCACCTCAGTCTCCTGAGTACCTGAGATTACAGGCATGCACCACAACACCCCACTAATTTTTGTATTTTTAATAGAGATGGGGGTTTCACCATTATGGCCAGGCTGGTCTTGAACTCCTGACTTCAGATGATCTGCCCCCCTCGGCCTTCCACAGTGCTAGGATTTACAGGCATAAGCTACTGTGCCCAGCCATTTTCTCCCTGTATTTTAGACTCCCTAAGTTTTTTTAATGTACTCCAAAGCTTCTCCTCTAATAATGGCCGACATTTATCAGTACTTAGAACACACCAAGCCTCTCACATATATAATCCATTCAATCCTTCCAATAATGCCAGGAGGAAACTATCCTATGCCTGCACCATTATTATATTTTGAAAGCACATAACTTGTCTGATTTCATAGGTTCACAGCTAGAGAGTAATTTTGCCTCACAATGAATTATATCTCAAATCGTACCCATATCTGATTTTTATGATATTTCAATGAGACTTTGGATTTTAGATGCTGGAATGGGTAAAGGCTTTTGGGGCTGTTAGGGTGGATGGAGTTAATGTATTTTGCATGTGAGAGGACATGAAGTTTGAGGGGAGCAAAGGGTGAAATATTATGAACTGAAGGAGTCCCTGAAAATTTATATGTTGAAGCCCTAACCCCCAATAGACTGTATTTGAACATAGAGCATTAAGTAAGTAATTAAGGTTAAATGAGGTCATATAGATGAGACTCTAATCCAACAGGACTGGCATCCTTATAAGAAGAGGAAGAGATACCAGGAGCATGCACATTCAGAGAAAAGGTCATATGAGAATATAGTGAGAAGACAGCCATCTGCAAGACAAGGAGAGAGGCCTTACCAGAAACCAGTACTACCAGCACCTTTGAGGCAGGAATAATACAGGGTGGTGCAGGAGAATAGAAAATTCCAGGCAGCAGTTTCCTAAGACTAGCAAAAGGTTGCTGCTGAAATAGCTGCAGAAGCCAGGAACTGATAAGACCCTGAAAACCCAGGGTATCGACCTAGCTGGCTAAGACCAACTGGACCCAACATGGACTGGATTTGATCTAGGTTTCTTTGTTGTTAATGTTCTCAATCACATGCCCACCAGTGCCATGACAGTCCAGAGAACACCTATACTTGGTGTAAAAAATAGGTGGCACCACAGTTCTGAGAAATCCTTACCTTTTCCCAGGACTTTTAATGAATATTCCACCCCTTGGTTAAAGAAACAGATAAAGGTGGAAATTCCAAACTCCATTGAACAACGCTGTCTTAAGTACATGCACGATCCCCTTTCTCGAGTATATGCTTTTCACTTTGCAATAAATTTCCTACTGTCACTATTTTCTAACTCATCCTTGAATTCCTCCTCATGATGATATCAAGAGCCTGCACATTGGTATCACCTTGACCTTAGACATCCAGCTTAAAACATACATTGATGTTGTTTAAGTCACCTAGTTGGTGATGTTCTGTTATGGCAGCCCTAGCAGCTGATACAGAAACAAGGGCGTAGAGGTGTCAAGTAATTAATTAGAGTCACTCAGTTAGTAGATGACAGAGGGGATTAGGACCCAACCTCTAACCACTGCAGCTCTCTCAGCCAAGTTATTCTTTCTCTTAAGCCGAGGGTCCAGATGAAACCATCTCACGATATCAAGAATCCAGAAAGAATACTTCTATATTATCTAAAATATATTACCTAAAATTATAAAGTATAATATATTCAGAATGCAAAAGTTTAAGTCAGCCAAGGGCAATTTTTTTGGTAAAATATTAGAAGTCCGCAACACTAGAAATTCATTTTAACAATGATCAAAACAGAGTGGCAGTCAGTAAAAGGCAGATTTATCTGAGATTTTAACCCAGTGGAGTATTATAAAAGAACTAAGAATTCTACTAAAAAAAAAAAAAAAAAAAAGGCTTTTGCTGTAAGTCATAACTAAGGGTTACATGCAAATTTCACCCCTGACCCCACTGAGGAGTACTAGTTCCCCTGCTGTTATATCTCATAGCATCCCTTAGTTTCCTTCAAAGTTTTATTCTGTATAAGTTTTTCTCAGTTTCTTACTTTGTAAAATTTGGATAATGATAGTATTGGGGGGGGTGGAAAGATAACTTTCTTTTTACTCTTTATGAGTTCTAAGCTGGGGTCCCCTATAACAAAAGACAGATTAACAAAAACCCCACAAGTTTATCAACATCTATATTTCATATACGTATATATGAGCTAGTCAGGGAATTAGTAATTTTCAAAGAGGTGCCTTTGAATTCATACTTAAATACCAAATTCAGCTGAAGCAAAGAAAGAAGACTATGGAAGTAGGGTGCAGTTAAGAGGAAGTGACCAGGTAAAGCATGGTAAACAAGGGTAAAGTCTGTTCTGCATATTTAAGTCAGCGCCCTCTCCATTGATAAGAGTTTCTAGTAATTTAGTGCCGTTCTTTTCTTCCTAGTACTCAGAGGGAGACAGTCTTACAAATGGAAATTTCCTCTATAGATTTAAATTTACCCTACCAAAAGGTACTTCCACTCTGTTCTCAGAGCTGCTCCTATAGCTGCTGTTTCCTCAAAGGAATACTTACACTGAAAAAGCCTACTTTGAAGTGGCATATTCTGGCCTTCTACAGTATCTATCTCACAAAGTGAGAGTGTAGAAATTTAAACACATGACTGTACATAAAATGCTTGGAACAATTAATAAATGTTCATCATTATTATTATTTGTAGCATTTAATGTTATTGCATATGTCTTTGTGATTATTCATTCAATGTTTGACTCCCTACTACCAGAAAATAAGTTTCCTGGTGCAGAGATAATGAACCAGTGTGGCACACATCACATTGCTCCCTGCTACACAGTTCTTATTTCTATCCAAGCACATGAAAAGAACATGCTTCCTTGCTTTCTTGAAGTTGGGCATGGCCATTGACTTGCCTTAGCCCATAAATTATAAACAGAAGTGTCAATTTTAGGTGGAAGATTTAAATACTTAATTCTCCAGTTCTCTCTTCCCCTAACTCAGTGGATGTGAAACTGCTAGTGGTGGAAGTTATCTGAGTCACCGGCAGGGAATCAGTACAGGTCTGCAGCAACCTCAGTTCTTGCCTCAGAAGAAATACAACTGAGGGGCATAAGGCAGAAAAAAAGACTGAGGCAAGTTTCAAAGCAGGGGTGGAAGTTAATTGAAAAGCTCTAGATCAGGAAGAAAGGAAACTACAGTTGGAAGAGGCCCAAGCAGGCATCTCGGAGGTCAAGTGCCCCATTTGACCTTGGACTTAGGGTTTTACATGCTGGCCTACTTCCAGCGTCTTGCATTCCTTTTCCAGTGGAATGCCCTGAGATGGTCATATACCAATTAAACTCCACCATTTTGCATCTTAATACACATGCCTGAGCTCAGTCGCCAGATTCCTGAGATCTTATTGGAAGCTGCTGATTACCAGTTTCAGGTGTTCCCTATCTATAGTGAGCTGCCGTTTCCTCATGCCAGCTGTAATCAATTATTATTTTAGAGAGGTCATCTGGCCATATTTTAGATGGCCCCTTGGCCATCACGTGATGGTTACCTGCCTTTCCTAGTGGGGCTGTGGGTGGAGCCCTCTCCTGCCCTACTCATGCCTGGCTAGCTACCTACTGAAACAAAAGTAGGTTTCAATATGGCAGTACAACACTGAATCTGAGGACAGCTACTCTGAGGAGTAACCTGAATCCACAGCACACTTTGATGAGCAAAAAATAAACCATTATTGGTTAGGCTTGGGAGACTTTGGGCTGGTTTATTACAGCAGCATAATCTACACTACCCTGGCTATTAACAACCATAATAGTCCCATTGCCTAGCATAAGGGCTGGTATAAGTGATTAAATATGCTCTGACTAAATTAATAAATTAAAATTTTAAATCAGCAATTAAAATGAACTATTTTAATCAAAGAAATTATTTCAACTCTATTCTGCATACAGGAGAAAAGTTTTGGAAATTTTCACTGATTAGTGTGTAGGGGTCATGATTCTTTGAATACCAAATCATTATCTTAGGTATCAAGGTTAGAATTGTACATGCTTTGCACTCCAGAAAGACTCCTTAAGGTTTTGTTGAATTTTAATTGCATAAATTTTTCTGTGGTCTTCAAAAACCTTTATTTCTGCCATAGAGTCACTTACTTAAGTTGCCCTATTTAGAGGGGCCAGTGCCTGATAGAATGTCGCTATATAACTCCATCTGTGTGTGGTCCCTGCCTCCATGACAACCAAAACCCAGATGCAGAAATTCTTCATAACCACATAGCTTACCCTAGAAACCAGAAGGACCTTGAAGTCAAAAGCATTCAGATAACATGTTGAACAAATTGATTTGCAGTGATCTGGCCAGGGAGGATGGAGAGGGGATTGGCACTTGGTTTGAGTATTTTTGTTTCTCATTCCAACAGAAATTAATCGATTTATCAACGCAAAGAGAAAAAATATCATCCCAATTTAATCTGGTTATGGAAGTGTGAGCAAAATCTCCAAGTGGTAGTGGTAGAGTCAGGCAGAGGAACTGACTCTAGACAAGGTGCTCAGGCCTCATAGAGTCAGCTTCTGGTATGTGACAAAGAAGTGAGAGAAGAGCTTTTCATAGTATATGAAAGAGATACCACAGAAAAAAGCTGTCCTTCAAGCAAATCATTTCTTTACAAAGGCTTGTTAACTCCTGCAGTGCCCTAGCTCTAGTGACTAGGGGACCACCAGGCTCATTAATATCAGAATTGGGAGAGAACCTGGCATCTGCTTTGATTCAAGTGTGAGAACTAAGCAAGTCTCAAGCGTAGCAGGAGCAAGGAGGGAATTGAGTGAAAGGTCACTTCTGATCTGCAGGCTTTGGAGAAGCTTTGGACTCTGGAGAGGGAGTACAGAGGCTGAGCGGGGTGCCTAAGCAGGCATCTTATCACTTGTGAGTTGTGTGAACTTGAGCAAGTTAAACTTTTCTGTGCTTCCACTTCCTCCCCTAAAAATGAGGATATAATCTCCAAGGATTGTTGTGAAGCCTAAATGACTTGGTTGATTCCTGAACAGCACATTGTCCAGTGCCTAGCACATAGCAATCACTCAGGAAATGTCAGCCTTTGTTATTAAGGGCCTAGTGCACAAATTATTCTTACCAGTTATCCGACCTTGAGAACATTGTCTTCTCTGTGCCTTCGTTTACTCACCTGTAAAATAGAACAATAATAACTCTTAGAAGGATTCATGAAACAACGCCTAGTAGGGCGTCTGGCTCAGTTATCCCACCATCAGTTTCCTGACATTGCTATTTTCTTCTAATAAGAAGCTGAATACAGCGGCGGACATCCTGGTTCAGGCCCCAGGAAGCACAGTAGGGGTGAACAGGGATGAAGGTTTAATGTACACGCAGAAGTGTTCGAACAAATGAAGGTCCTCATTCTTAGAAAATGCGCTGGGTCTCCGAGGGAACACCTAAAATGGTATAAGGCGACCTCTTTAAAGGCTGTAAGCTCATATAAGAAAAACTGAGCTAGATTCCTGAGGGAGAGGTGTGCTCACACTTCTTGGCATCCCTAGTTCCCAGCACAGTGCGAGGCGCTGCAAACGTTTGCCGAACACAGTGGCAGCCCGGGTCTGGCGTCCTGACTGTCCAGCAGAGGCCGCTCTGGGCCGGGACTCTCGGGACCTGAGGGCTGGGAGAAGGAAGGCCGGGGGTGGCCCTGTCTTCGCCGCGGGGCTCAGGTGGGAGGGGTTTGGCTGCGGCGGGCGAGGCGGCGGCGGAGGCGGCCCAGGGCTCGCGCGGCTGGGATGGAGCAGAAGCGCGCCGAGTACAGGAGGGCACGCAGCTGACGGAGCTGCGCGGCGTTCGCCTCGTCTGCCTCGCGCCTGCCACTGGAGCTGTCCGCGCCTCACGGCTCCCACCACAGCCCACCCGGCAGAGAAGTCGCTACCGGCGCCCAGCGCGCTCTGTCAGCCCGCAAACTCCTCGCCGCCTGCTCCGGGCTAGGCACCAAACACCAGGCTACCATGGTCTGCAAGACTCTCTTCGCTCTTTGCATCTTAACGGCAGGTACTTGGCGCCGTCCTCCCGGAAGGGCAGGTTGCGGGTGGGCCCCAGTGGCGAGCGCGGAGTCGAGGCTGAAGCTGGGAGACCCGGCAGTGAGTCGTCGCGCGCCGGCGCGTCGAGTGGTGCAAGCCTCCGGGTGCGTGCCCAGGTGTGTGCGCACTTAGATTTGGGGTGATGTGCGCCTTTGGCGGTTCCGAACCGTACCGAGGGAGGGGACGATGGGGTCCTTCCTGCCGCAGCCCGCGCCCGCACAAACTCTGGCTTTGTGGAACAGGTGTCTGGCTGAGCTGCGCGTTCGAATCCAGGGTGGGCTGCACGGACTGCGCCTCAAGGCTTCTCTTTCGTCACCAGGTTTTCGGAGAGCACTCTGCCAGAGTCAGGGACCAGACTTCTTGTGGCGGTTCGACCCTAGAAGGGATGAAAAAGCCGGGGAAGTGGGGGTGGGAGGTTCGCGTCTGGGAAGGCTTCAGCAGCGGCTGCGCGCCTGGCGGGGCTGGTTTGCCTTCTCGAGTCTTGGCTGTCTGTGATCTCCGGCGTCCCTTCCTAGTTACGCTTAGAATGATGTGGCACTAACAGCAGCGCCCGGCCTCGGTCAGGCTCGCAATCATCACTGGGGGGTTGCGAGGCTACCTTCTTCCCCAGATCTCCCCAAAAACGTGTCCCCTGGAAGAGACTATTAACTTGGCTAAACTAGCATCCTCCCTCCCCACCCCCCGCCCCGCATCACCTCTGAGAGGCCTCCTACCAGCCACTCCCGGGTCTTGGGACCACAGACGGCGGCGACTTCTGGCAGCTGGGAAGGGGAAGAGGGGAGCTGGACGACTGAGCTCGGCTTGGAGGGGACCAGGGAGAGATTCAGAAAGACGCTTTGAATCTGGAGTTCGGGTACCCATTTTTTCCAGAAAATGTCGCCCGAAAAGGGACAACTGGCTGTGGATAAGGCGTTGGTGGAAAAAAGTAGCCCGACTGCACGGCCACTGGCATTTTCAGTTAAGTGTGACCTAAAGTCACATAGTGCAAGATTCTACTCATGCCGTAGTCTGTATTTCCTCCCTCTGAGTTCGTCGCGGTCCTGCAATTGTGGGCACGAATCGTCGCAATCCCTTGAAAAGAAGCTAGCTGTTTCCTGGCAGCTCCTAATGGGTAACGCAGTTATAAGGAAAAGTTTCCCAGCTTGAAACTATAGCGTAGTATTTTCTCTACTTGCTGAACGTCCGTCTGAGAAAACCTCTTTCGCGGTGGTATCTCGGCACGATTTGGAGACGTGTTCGCAGACGGTTCCCGAATACTCGCAGGCAGCTTTGACTGCAGCGCCTCTGGCCAGGCTGAGAGAGCCTGGGTCCGGCAGGTGTAATAGGCAGCGGAGCTCCCAGCTGCCCGCGCGTAGTAATTCCCGTAATCCTTAAAGCAGGAGATGCTTACGTAATGACATGGAAGGTATCTTTACTTTCTCCTCACTCAAAAATATTTTCTTGAGATACCGAAACCCTTGAGTGAGTCAGTAGAGGGTTCGTTTGCTAATTTGATATAGTGGCTTGTCTTATTTATTTAATCATTTCTTTTTTTGAACAGCTCTGGCAGTTGTCAAAACCGGGATTAACCCTAACAAGCAGTGTATTGTAGCTTTCCATCCCGCCCCCACCCCACCAACCCAAGAAGCTTTTTTTTTTTTTTCAGTGTTACAGTTTACCTTTGCTATTCCAGGAGGAATATCACCCTTGACCCACCGCCAGAGTGAGGAGACTGGTGGGCCAGGGACAGGCTGAACACCACCCCTACCCCCACGCACTAATTGGGGTCAGAGCCCAGATGGTCACAGCCTTCCAGCTCTGAGGCTCGAGACTCAGGAAGACATACTGCCTGATTTCCCTAGTTACATTTCCATGTGCGTATCCCAAGCTGACAGTGATGAAGCTAATGAATGCTACAATCCTGCTGAAGTTTGTGCCTCTGAAGGAATCTCTTTAAGGCGTCAGTTTGTTATTAGAGCTACTTTGCAATATATTGTTCGGAAAAAATATGAAAATTGGCATAAATACCTCATGAGATTCTTTGCACCTTAATTTTAAGGTGTTTTCAGAATGTAAAATATCGTTTTTAAAGAAAAAATAGACGTGTTGGCAAAGAAGAAAGGGATGTGGGCCCTTAACGTGAAAGTGGCACACCTGTTTTGGGGGCTTATCCCAGAACTCCCCTAGCAAATCTCTAGTTTCACCAGGCCTTGTTTCTTTTCTGTTTCCTTCTCTTTTTCCCCTTTTAGTCTTAGAGGCTTCAAAAATATTTCTGTAAAATTCTTAAGGTGATAATTTCTTCAGCCAGGAACAGCGTTAGGTAGGGGCCTATTTTTTGGCTTAACAAATCCTCTCAAAATATACATAGCATTTCCTCCAGCACATATAACGAACACTTGCAAATATGCGTGCATTGTCAACAAGCCAGCAAAGGTAGATCTCTACATTTATTCACTCAGGTATATATAAACATGTTTATGTATTTTTAGAGAAAGGGTCTAGCTCTGTTGCCCAGACTGGAGTACAATGGAGCGATTCTGTCTTTACTGCAACTTTGGCCTCCCCATCTTCTCTCCTCAAGCTTCTGAGTAGCTGGGACTACAGGCTGACACCACCATACAGCTAATTTTTAAAAAATTTTTGTATATATGGGTGGGGGAGGTCTCCCTGTGTTGCCCAGGTTGGTCTTGAACTCCTGAACTTAAGTGATCCTTCCACCATGGCCTCCTGAAGTGCTACAATTACAGATGTGAGCCACTATGCCCAGCCTCAGTTGTATTTCTAAAAGGAGAGAGAAACCTAAGATGGTCTTCAGTTCTCTCAAGTTTGATTATGGTAGAAAACTAGCATGTCTATTCTACAAGTCATTTTCAAACACTTCTTATGTCAGTATAAGGCATATTGGAGTACTGATTCCACATTAAAATACAAACCAGAACCTCCAACATTTGTCCCCAAAACCAAGAAGGGAAAGAGAATGGTAGTTTCCTCCTTTATCCCTCCCCTGCTCTGCTCTGGATTCTCTTCCTTGTTCTTGCCACCATGGTTGTTGCACCCAGGTTTTTTTATGGCCCCACTTATTTAAAAATTCCTTCAGTGAAGTATGAGATATATTAGAACTTTCAAAGGCATTTTTTGAATACTCAAGAAGAACAAAAAGGAACGACTAGGTAAGAGAGGCACTAACTTCATGGGCCTATTTCTCCTGCCCTGGGCCTGCTCTGTCTGCCCCTGTCTCCTCTCAGGAAAAGTACCTTCCACCCATTACCAGGCACTCTGTGCAGACATATTGATCCTTTGGTGATCAAGACCTAGATCACCAGAGAGCTAGATTCCTAGTCTGCCGCCCAGCTAGGGATCCTCTTTGTGTTCTTAATCTGGTAGATGCCTCTTCTCTAGGTAACTAACATCTAGAATGTCCTTATCCTTGAAGGAAGACTTAACTTCAACCTGCGTATTTATGGCTCTGTACTTGATATGTGTCAGCTCAGTAGCCTTATCACACATATATTAAAGAAAATCATGCACACATTTAAAGGAACAGGAAGGCTGATTATGATTTGTTGGGGGTGGTTGTGAAGAGTCACTGACATTTCTTAGCCTGAGAAACTCTTACTCCCCTGAAATCTGTGGTCACAGTCAAAGATATGACATTTCTTTCACATGAAAAGTGACCTGAGAAGGTGGATGGACACTCTTTGTTGTTATCAGAAGCATTCACAGAGGCAGTGTTTCAAGATAGTAACTGTAGATTTTGCAGCTAGATTGCCTAGTTACAAATCTAAGCTTTACTACTTACTAATTGCGTAATTGAGGGCAAGTACTTTAACCTTCTGTATTTTCTTATCTACAAAATTTAGAGAATAAAAAATTGGAGTGATTGAAAGTGTTCAATAACTGAATATACCTATAGGTATACAGTGCTGGAGACATAGAAAATGCTCAATAACTGTTAGCTGTTGTTACTGCTATTATTCTTATTAATGAAGTGTACTGTATTCTGCACTAATTAGGTCATCCTCTCCGAAAGCAGAGTTTCTATGTGTGCACTTATACTATGTAAATCAAAGATCTCAACTAATATTCCAGTGCAGTGCCAGCTGTTCCAGCAAACCAATGTGCAAATTAAGAAAATATTCAGCTGAGCCTACTAAATGCCTAATTTGAAAAGGTTAATAATGTGCCAACTCAGATTTAGCACATGAGTCCAAAAAATGCTCAGTCACAAATAGATGTAAAGTCTCATCAAGGAGTTTATTTCTTCCATAGAAACTTTTGCAAACTGGTATGTTTCAAAAACCCAACTCAGCTAAATCTTAAAGGTCAGGTCCCCAGAGCTACAAATTTGAGATAATTCAGATTAACAACTTAAGAAAAAACAGGTCATTTTGTCTGAATGCTCCAAAACAATGGCAATCATGAAATAATTGCCACTCTCTAATTTAACTTCAGCATTTGACCCCAGTCTAATTGTGCTTGTGTTTTTATGAGAAAAATATTGGCCAAATATTATACTGTTTAAGTACACTTTCTTAAGCGATAACTTACCTGAGAGGGTTTATAGCACCCCACCGGAGACAAAGAACAGTAACATTTTTTAAGTGTTTTCAAAAGGGATTTGATTGTCTTAAACCTAAATGAAGGAATCCTGCAATAGCAGTTACAACAGTTTGCTTCCCTTTGGAAGTATCTATCACTAAAATTGGGCATATTAGTTTAGAAATTAAACTTATTTGTCTTGTTCATAATATATTAAATGAAGCAGTTTCTTGGAAAAATTGATGTTGTATGTAGAAGACAGTGGTAATTCTAAGAAGAGGTGGGCAGATAGTGATTGTCTGCTTTATCCAATGTTTTCTTTTTACTTAGAAATACAGAGCTAATACATTATCATCTAGTTAATGTGCAAGCCAGGCAACTATTCAGTAAGACTGGTTTGTGTATGTAGTTCATGACATTTCTTTTTTTAGTTACAGCTTAAATTATTTAAATGACAGGGTTGATGTAACATATTTTCTGATGTGTGGATATTTAAATGTTCCTCATAACCTTTTACGCCAGCATAGGCATTTTTTTCACCTGTTTTAACATGGTTTATAAATGTTGGGAACTTTGCCATTTTGTAAGTAATAGAAATCATTAAAACGTTATAGACAATTATATAATTCTTCTCATCTGTGTTTTTCATTGTTGCAGGATGGTACAATGTCAATTGAAAATAGTCTTAATTTTCCTTTGGCTAGTGTTGCCGAATTTAGCAAATAAAAACACAAGTTGTCCAGTCAAATTTGAATGTAAAATAGTGAATTCTAACTATTTTCCATGCAATATTTGGGACATACTTAGACCAAGTCTTTCTTTGTTGTGTCTTAAATTCAAATTCAATTGATTGTCTTGTTTTTGAACTACGAACCACACTTTTGGCCTTTCATCTGCAGTTCATTTATGCAATGACTTTGATACAGGATTAGCTTTATTTTGAAGCCTGCCTCATGGGGCTTTAGTTACCCTGCACCATTTCATTAGAAATAATCTGTTCATGGGAAGACATGTAGATTTAGCAACTAACATGGGTTAGCAACTATATGGATTAGGATTTAGAGGTAGCTCTCATACCAATGAGATATTTTGGTTCTAATTATATATCCATTAACTGTATATTTCTGAACAATTGATGGGATTTCTATAGTCTCCTCTTTGACTCTTCCTTTACATATATTAAAAAACGTATGTTTTCAGTGGTAGCAGTGATCTTGCTCTGGGGGTTGGGACTCAAAGCCTTTCAGACTCTAGCTGGCATCTAATTTAAAAAGAAAGTTATGATTAAAACTGAAAGCTTTGAACTTCAGTGCTGTCTTTTGTGCCAGGATCTTAAAAAATCTCACAAATATTAATTATATAAGGTTTACATAATCCCTGTTGGATAAATCTATTGGTATCACTTGGAAGCTGTGGCTATATAGAGCCTGAAGCAATATATTAGAATCTTAAGACAGAGGTTTTAAAAAAATTCCTCTGATCAATTGAACTGTGGTAGATATTTATACCTTTTATACCTAAGTTAAAATCTCTGAATACTTAACTCTTAAGTGAAAAAAAAATATGAGAAATAACCAGGTGTGATATTTAGAAAACATGTCTATTCAATACAAAATAAAGTGGGTAGTGCAACACACGTTTGATGATAATATCTTCCACTTACATTCCAAATTCCAACATTTGATTATCTTTTCAATGAACAAGGAAATAAGGACCTGGGAACTTTACTGCAGGTGTTGAACATGAAAGGACTTAGATGAGAGGGGGTTTTGTTTATTTGTTTTGTTGTTGTTTTGGACATGGTTATAAACTTGGAGTTACCATTCAGACTTCCCAGAGGTTAGAACACATTATATTTCCTGATATGGAGTTAACAAAATACACGTTACCTTTTACATTGTGATATATTTACCAGCTTTGGAAGTACACAAGCATAACTTCATTATAAACAGCGTTTAGTCACCCACTATTGTATCCATAATGGATAGTTATTGGTACTGTTTATCCTTTATGACATGGTTTTAGTTTCGTTGGAAAAGCTTTTGTGATCTTAGTTCCTCCAGGCTGCTATAACAACACCATAATCAGGATGGCTTATAAATAACATTTGTTTCTCACAGTTCTAGAGACTGGGAAGTCCAAGATCAGGGCATCTGCAGGTTCTGCGTCTGGAGAGGGCTGTCTTTCTGGTTCACAGACAGCTTTCTAGCTGTGTCCTCATGTGGTAGAAGGGGCAAGGCAGCCCTCTGGGACCTCTTTTACAAGGCCTGTCCCATGATCTAATCACTTCCTCAAGGCCTCACCTCCTAATACTGTCTTTACCTTGGAGATTAGGATTTCAACATATGAATTTTTTTGGAATGCAAATATTGAAACCATAGCATGATCCCACAGATAGGCAGCAAATACCATAACCAACTGGTGTGGAACATTATTTGATTGTTAAACACTCCATATTAGAGGACTCTGGCTTTGTACTATAATTGGATTCTTCAGGAAGAACAGTAAGAATTATTGTAAAGATTAAAGGGTTCTCTGTTTATTTAGTATGTTAGTTACAGTGCACTATCTATATGCATTGAGGGAGATGTTTAAGATCCCAGAAATTCTACTGAGTTAACATAATGTGTCATATTAGGAGAGGATTTCAGTATATCTCAGAATTACAACATGAGGTGACCTTGCTGCCACTTGTTCATCAGAGGGTCCTAAAGAAAATATGGTGGATTGAAGATGTCTTTCTTGGCCTTGAAAAGACCCAAGTTATTGGTAGATCACACACTCTACTGATCATGGGAACTCTTGCTATTAATGAACATTGCTGCCTGAGAGGGAACATCAAAACATATACTTTTATCACATTCAGCTAGTGGGGAACCTTGGACGTTTTACCTTAAAAATTATAATGCTGATGGAAATGACATTCAGGAGGAGGGCCCAGATAGTCTGCTTTTTTGGAGAACTGTTCAGATATGTCAGAGCAGAAGAAAAAATATTCATCACTTAGATATTAGGAAATGTTGGCGGGGGCAGGAAGTATAATATCAAATTACATGCAGAAACGTGGTAAGAAATGGACAGTAGGAAGGGGCAGTGGCTGTTTCAGAATTTCTGCACAGATTACGTAGGAGAAGCTGGGGGCATAATGTTTCCTCAAATGTCAAATGGCTGAATCAGAGGAGGAAGATGATGAAAATTATTTTGGAGTACTAAGGCTCAAATCAACATTAGATGCCGCTGCTAGAAATGAAAAATTCATTAGATTTTAATTTTAGAGGGATAAGGTATACCTCCTCAAATTTGTATGAATATAGTATTTGTTTTAGTATGCCTCTTTAGTTCTGTGAAAAGTTACAAAGTGAGCCTTTCAGATGAAATGATGTGGTAGACATTATGGTGGGTAATTAAGGTAACTTCGACATCGTGAAAGGGGATGAAGAATAAGTAAATGCCCTGTGATATAAAGATGAAAGCAGCTACATGGTTTGGCTCAGTTAAGGAGGGCAAAGTGGTCTGGGGTTGCTTACTTTCAGGCAGCCTTCCTAGAACTGCTCTTCAAAAACAATCTGATTATGAGAAGACTCTTTTTTAGATGCTCATAGGAAGAGAAACATAGCCCTGTTATTTATCAGGTGATGAAGGGATTTGTGTTATTTTACATGAGAAGCAACATGGTATGGTAACAGAGGCTTTGGAGTAAGACAGGCCAGCAAGGAACGCCAACCGTGTGCTCTCAGGCTTCTTCCTTGTAGGGGTATGGCCATATACATAGAGTGCCATGTGAGCAGACATTCAACCAGTCTCTGTCAAGTATGTATACCAAGAGGCAAAGGATTTATTTTATTGTATTTCATTTGCTTTCTCTGTCTCCCACTACTAGATTGTAAGGTACATGAGAACAGAAATGTTGGTGTGTTTTTTTCCCACTGTTGTATCCCCAGCATGTAGAACAGAGCAAGAAATACAGTGTGTGCTTTATAAATTTTCATTCGGTTTTTTAACTGAGAATCTACATCTGCTAAACACTGTCCAAGGCTCTGGATACACAATAATGAACAAAGACAAAACTCTACCATCAGGGAATTTATATTCTTTGAGGATAATAAATTTTGACTTAGTCAAAAGAAAATCAGCAGTTGAATATCTAATAGTCATCTCAATCTCAACATGTCCAAACTGAGCTCCTAGACTGTCTTCCCCTAAGGGGCTTCACCTGAAGCCTTCCCCAGATCAATGAATGGAAATGCCAGCTTTCTAGTTGCTCAGACTCCAAATCATGAGTCATCCTCGAGTCCTCTTTTTATCCCAACGCTCCTCATCCTAACCTTCAAGAACGTCTGTTGGCTCTACTTTTAAAATATGTACAGAATCCAACCACTTTTTGCCACCTCATTTGCTTCCACTCTGGTCCAAACCACTACTGTCTTTCTCTGAGAGCACTGCAGTGGCTTCCTCTCAGATCTACTTGCTTTCACCCCTCCCCTCCTCAGGTCTGTTTTCTACATAGCATAGCAACAGTGAATTAATTGGAATTGTATCAGTCGGTGTTTTGTTCAGAGCCCTGTAATGGCTCCCCATTGTCCTTAGAGTAAAAGCCAAAATCCCTGGGGTGACCATCAAGACCTCCATGAGCTGGGGTCTCATTGGTTCTTGATTCTGGTCTTCTAACACTCTCGTTTGCTCACTCTGCACCAGCTACAGGGCTAATTCATAGCACATAGTGGCTAAGTCCTCTGTCTGGCGTGTAGTTTCTCCAGATATCCACATGACTAATTCCCTCACTTCTTAAAACTTTTGTCAACTGTCACCTTCTTAAAGAGACTTACCCTGACTGACCTCTTAAAATTGTAGTCTGTTCCACTTGCCAACACCACATTCCCAGTGCCCCTTATCTGACTCTTGACTCTACTTTTTCTTTAAAGTCTATCGCCCCCTATCTGTCCTTACCCCTCACTAAAACATAGCTCTAAGAGGAGAGAGATTTTGTTCCTCTTGTTTGCTCTGGTATCCCACTGTGTTAGAATACTGTGTGGCATATGAGGGTACTAAAAATCTGTTTGTTGAATTGGATGATTAAAATACATTTCTGAGGACTGGAAAAATGAAGACTTAATTCAAATTTTGCCTTAAATAACCCAAAAATGAGACATTGGCAAAC
Organism: Cacajao melanocephalus; assembly: GCA_963573385.1. Lineage (NCBI taxonomy): Eukaryota > Metazoa > Chordata > Mammalia > Primates > Pitheciidae > Cacajao > Cacajao melanocephalus. The sequence continues at coordinate 84,675 of CAUYLG010028772.1, forward strand.
TTGCTTACTATCAGGTGCTTGTGTCTAGTGCTTCCAAAAAGCTTAAAAAAAATGAGTCAGGGTTTTAGTCTTCATTGAGGATTACAGAAGCTAAACTTTGAAAATCAGCTATTTTTTGAGCTATACACACACACAAATTCTTCTTCTTAAAATATTAGCTTTATTTGGTGCCATAGGCATCATTTAAAAATAGCTGAAACTTTATAAACACCCTGGACAATTAAGAAAATGTTACCTGTAAGCTCAGCTAGGAAAGATAAAAATACCTCTACTATTTAAGCATTGTTGAGAATTCCAAATAACTAAAAATATCCTGGTTATGAAAAGTTATTTGAGTCTAAGGGAAGCACGATTGGCAGCTACCCAGTTAAGTCTGAGAAATTTAAGTAAATTAAGATGGTGAGTGCTAAACATATAAGTTAGTCACTAATAAGCTCAAGAATAGAATGGGAGTTTTCTTGACCTAAGAAACCCTGTGCTACCTTCTTTGGTTATTCTGAAATATAAATTGTGTTTTAGACTAAGCAATGGATAGAGGGGATGCAGAAGTCTTGCCTCAAATAAAACCTGTGCCTTAGGTAAGGTGGGAGAAGGAAGCACTTGTCAGCTACCCAGCACGGCTGACACGCCCTGATGTAGCTGGTGTTAAAGTCCCCAAGGTTGGCCTATCCCCCAGCTTCATCATGAAACAGATCCTCATGGTACATACTGGTTTACTCAAAATAAGAATGTTTAATTATTTCTTGGCTGGCAAAAAATATGAGCTTCAAAAATAAGACACATGCCTTACAGCCTTAGGAATAATGGTAAAATTTAAGATTATATCAACTTGAGCAACCTGTCAACAAACCAGAGGATGACACTTTGTGTTTATTTAAAATATTTGCCTTGCTTGTTCCATTTGTCCATTCTTGAGCAGGGCAGACTCTCAGCCATCTTGACGTCAGCAGCCTTGACTGTACACAGAGGTGTGGCCACAGAGAGTAGCTCTGACCTCTCCTGGAGGCCCAACAGGGAGCTGTCTGGTCTTGTGCTTGTGGCACTGGAGGACAGGTGACCATTGCCCCACCTCTCCTCCCATGGCAGTCACCATGCTCTCCAAGTGAAATGAAAAGCAGGGCCTAATTTCTCACCGGAAGGAAAAGAATTGCACATCAGCAAGAGCAGGCGGGCTTTCAATGCCTCCAATCTCAAAGACAAGTGTGGCTGCTCAGAAAGTGAAAATGGCTCCATTACTGAGAATAGTTTCAGATTGGAGGGGTAACAGAAAAGAGGGAAGTGTGGTTTTGAGATTCAGAAATTTACAGCCAAGATTTTGGTTAAAAAAAAAAAAAACTATTTTAATGTCAAAAAAACAGCTGTCTCTTGTTTTATAATGGTTTTTTAAAGCTACATTACACAGAAACAGATAAGAATGTGTCTGTCACCTCTCCAGACCTGAATCAAAGTCCCATTTGTTTGCTTGTTTGGGTTAGGAGCTGTTTTAATAAAAATAAGCTCGAAATAATGTAAATGTATAACAATAATGTGCTGGTCAGATAAACCAGCATAAATTCAACATTCATACTGGGCAGTATTAGCCAACTGCTTAAAAGAATGAAATGGTCCATGAGGTACTGACATGCAAAAAGGAATACAATATATTAACACAATATATTGTCACTTTATATTTCACAGTACATTGAAAAAGCAAGCTACAAAATCAAATGTACATTGTGTATGCCTGGGGAGAAAGGGTTTAAAGGATACAACGCTATTTGATGAGTGAACTTTGGGTCAGTTTTACTTTCTCTCTTTCTCTCTCTTTCATTGCCTGAACTTTTTTTTTTCTTTTTTTTTTTATATTTTTTTAATTATATTTTAATTTAATTTTTTTTTGAAAGAAAGAAAAAGAGAGGAAAGAAAGTGAGAGTGAAAGAAAGAAAAAAAAACTGTACGAGAGAAAGAAAGAGGAAGGAAAAGAGGGAGAGAGAACAGTATTGCCTTTACAATTTTAAAAGTTGAGATATTAGGAATATTGTTAATCCCTCTTTAGCAACAGTTAATGAGTCACTATAGTGACTGCTAGATGGCCATTTTGATCTTTTAAATCTTGATTCAAAAAATCATTCTGCGGGAGCCCTCAAAAATAAGATTTTAGAGAAGCAAATAACCTCAAAAATGTTTACAAGGCATCACTGATGTAATGGTCAGAGAATGTTCTGGGAAGGAATTGACTTAAAGAAATATTACATTTTCTAAAACCAGATGTTGCGTAAATCATTGATCAGGATAACTATCTTGCATAGTGTTTTAAGGGACTCTGTCCTAACTTATCAGTATTTAATATACTTTGTTAGTTTTTTAGATCTCCTCTCTTTGTCATGTATAAGAGCAATTTCTTAAAACGTTATTCTAAGCTCTTCTAGAATGAAAGTTGCCAACATAGCTATCAAAAAACAAAAACAGTCCTCAGAAGAATATACAATTTATTTTTCTTTTGGCAACATTAAATTTGTTATAAAATCTTTTCAATAAAATAATTAGTAAAATGTGGTGTAGGTAAATGCTGGAGAAGACACTATTAATACTCTAATGACATTTTTAGAGAGCAGCACAGGTATGACTGGGGAGAGGGCTGGAGCAGAGCTGACTGAAGTTTTAGGGGTCATCTAGGCCAACCCCTCACATTATGGATAAAACTAGATATTTAGGAGTGTCACATTTTTAAATTTTTAGTTTTACTAGATATTACACATTGTGCTACATTCATTTCATCTGCTACTTCATCTAATCCTCTCAGCACCCTATAAAGTAAGCAGTACTATTCCCATTTTGTAGTTCAGGTCACTGAGGTTCAGAAGTTAAGTAATGAGCCACAGATCACACAGTAGTTAAGTAACAGAACTGGACTGGACTTTGAACCCAGGTCTCTAATTTTTTACCCACCTCTGCCCCCATTGCCTTGAACTACCAAATGAGTTGCTAAATCCTCTTGTATAAATGTAGTCTCTAGAATTTTTCCCAGCTCTGATTCTCTTCTCCATCCCCACAGCCTTGGTTAAGAGCCTTATCATCTCTTATCAGTAACTCCTAAGTGGTCACCCTTTTTCCTCCCACAGTCTCTTTCCAGTCTTGGGACTCATTTAGGCCACGCCAAATTGCCTGCTCTCTTCCAAAGGAAGAGGATAGTCTTATAGGTGCTCACATTATGCTTTGTAAATTTTATTTCTGCTAAAAAGAATGAAGGCTCCTTGGAGAAGTGGCTAATTCCAGGTCTTGGTTAGGAAACAGATAAGATGAATCTGGTATATCTTGTTAGACCAGATAGTAAACATATTCTCACAGAATACTAGGATCCTGTCAGAAGGACTCAAAACCACTTAATGAGGCATGCACTGGCCAAAGGTGGGACAATCTGAGCGTTGATGATGATTATAATTATAATAGATTGAAACACATTAAATACATTTAAACTCAAAAGTTCACAGTAATACCAAAAGCAAAACAATAATAAACTTCATTGACCTTCATTGGAGAATGCTAACAAGCAACATATTATTTTGAAAAAATAATAGATGATTAGGAAAAAATTATGTTTTTATTGATTTATCAAAGTCTGCCTTTATGTTGTGAAGTGTACCATTGAGTGACCAAATATTAGATGATGGGATAATTGTCTCTATAGGATTATTCCAGATAACAAATGAAGAAGTCATAGAAGAAATACAATATCACCATATTGCATCACCTACAAAGTTAGTGGGCTTGGGTACTAATCATCAGTGTCTGCCAGCACCATGGAGTGTGATGCATTCAGGTACTACATCTCCTGATGGAGGAATGCACCATCACCTATGAAGCAGTCTTGCCAAACTGAAAGAAACCTATATCTGACCAAGCCTCTGCTTCCAACAATCAAGTCACAGGAAATACAGAAAACTGGGGAAGATGTTAAATAACACTGTGGGGATGAAATCAGCAAACTCCAGACTATAGAAGACTCTATGGGAAAAATAACTAGGTTTCTTCAATAAATAAATTGCAAGAAAAAAAAGAGATCTAGAGAAAGATTGACAGGGCTAGGAGGAATTTATAGACAAAAAAGAGACTTAAGAGACATAGCAGCCAATCACAATTATGAAACTTACTTGGATCCCGAATTAAACCAAAACTGTAAAAATAAATGATGACATATATGAGACAATAGTGAATTTGAACACTGACTAGATATATGATGATATTAAGGTATTGCTAATATTTTCAATATGATAATATAACCCTTATGTTTTCAACAACCCTTATCTTTTAGAGATATATACTATTTTATTTATAGAAGAAATGCTATGATGCTTAGGATTTACTTCAAAATAATATGAGAATGGGAAAATTATAGGAAAAATGACTGAGTTAATAATTGCTGAAACTGAGTGAAAGGCACATGGAGATTCATTATACTCTTCTCTCCTACTTTGCAGATGATTAAATGTTTTCATCATAAGAAGTTTTAAAATGAGTTCTCTAGACCTCCTAATTGCTGGCAAAAGCAAGTCCAAGTGTTTAGCAAGTGGCTTAGGATCTGAATTAGAGGTGGAACAAAAAAAAAAAGGAGGTGCCTCTAATCATGGTGTGAAAGGCCAGAGAAGCAGATAGGTCACTCTTGTTTGGAAAGTCTTCCCCAAGAAGATAACACCTGCTACACGCTTTCAGGCCTCTCTGCCTTTGCTCATGTCATTTCCTCATTCTAGAATGCTACACTCCTCCATTCTCTGCCAACCAAAAGTCTCTTCATTTTGCAGGCTCAGATTTCTCCCTATGTTCTGCACATCAGCCCTACCGGTCTTTCAGCCTACAGAGAACAGAGATCATGTCTTAGCTTAATATCCCTTCCTCCCAAGTATGAGCACATACATGGCAGGTGCTCCATGCCTGTCAAATTGAACTGCAGAAACCGAGGCTCAAAATGTGGACTCCAAGGTCTCACAGCTAGTTAGTAAGTGAACTTAACTAAAAATCTCATGTAAACTTTACTGCCCTGACTTCAGGAACTCCAAAGCCTTTTCAAGCTTATTCACCAGCATTCCTGTCATTGTGAGTTAAGATTTAAAAGCTTTATGATCTCTAAGAGATGTAACACATTAACTTGGAGTAGCTGAAAGTTATTATCTAACATGTACTGGCGTGTAGAAAAGCACAGGCCCTGGGTGAGTGGCCTACAAGACAAATATGTCTTACAGGGCAGAGGGAAGTGGCCTGGGACCTGCAGTACCACTTGGATCAGGAGTTGCACAGTGAGAGGCATGGTGAATGCACTGGACACTGAAAGGCCACAGAGGAGGCACGGGCGAGATGACAGGGTCCAGGAGATCCAGTTAGCCAGCTTCCTGTGATTACATATCAGCAAATGAAATTTAAAAGGGCATTATAGGCCAGGCGCTGTGGCTCATGCCTGTAATGCCAGCACTTTGGGAGGCCAAGGTGGGCGGATCACGAGGTCAGGAGTTCGAGACCAAACTGGCCAACACAGTGAAACCTTGTCTCTTCTAAAAATACAAAAAAATTAGCCAGGCGTGGTGGCATGTATAATCCCAGCTACTCGTGAGGCTGAGGCAGGAGAATCACTTGAACCCAGGAAGCCGAGGTTACGGTGACCCAAGATTGTGCCACTGCACTCCAGCCTGGGCAACAGAGCAAGACTCCATCTCAGAAACAAACAAACAAAAAACAAGCAAACAAACAAAAGCCATTATAATCACTTTACAGACAAGCTTGTTATATATGGGCAATCACCTTTACCTGAACATGCTTATGAAATAAAATTTCACTCTAGACAAGTGAATGCAGTAGGGATTGTGTTTTAAAAGATCCATAATTATCCAGTACTAACCACAGGAGAGCCTTCCATAGGAAGGAGAAAACCCACCTTTTCTCGAAAAAAAAAATACATCTATTTGGTTTTGTACTTAGTAAGAAATGGACATGAGTTATATTTTTGTATAGGTCAGTTTTCTTATTTTAATATTGCAGTTCACTGTTTATTGTCAGAACAGAGCCTAGGCAAGGCAAATAAACATGAGTTGGCATGTTTGAAGTATGTTATCAGAACACACCCTAGCAAGGCAATAAACATGAGATGGCAAGCATGTCCTATGGAAATGAAGGGTGACATCAAATAGAGGCACTTCCCCGTGGCTGGCCTCTTTCTTTTTTTCAACATAATCTGCATCTGCAACAGAAAAAGAGTGACAAAGAAAGGATTTTTGTTTTGCTCTTTTGGTTTTTATGTTACCAAAAAGATACTTTTCTTCTTTTATCTTGGAACTCTAGAAATCTTTCCTGGTGTTATCGACCAAAAGTAGAGGAATTTAGAAGGAAATGTGCCCCCCTGGGTAGAAAGGGAAATGTGTCTTCTCAGTTACCCAGAAGCAGAAGTTATCACTAAGTAAGTGTCCTATCCCCAAACTGCTGTGAGCCATCTACCCCCTTGAACTATGCTAACTTGCCAAGCTTTAGATAAATATAGACTAGCTGTTGTCTGGGTTTCCTAAGGCTACCATAACAAATTACCATAAACTTGGATAGCTTAAAACAACAGAAACGTATTCTCTGACAGTTCTGGAAACTGAAAGCCTGAAATCAAAGTTTCGGCAAAGCCGTTCCTCCTCTGAAACTTCAGGGGAGGATTCTTCCTTGCTGCTTCTAGCTTCCCATGGCCCCTGGCATTCCGTGGCTTGTGGCTGCATCACTTCTATCTCTGCCTCTGTCTCACATGGCCCCCTTTCCTCTGAGTCACTCTGTGTCCAAACTTCCCTCTTATAAGGACACCAGTCATCCAGTCATATTGGATTAGGGCCCACTCTCATCTTAACTCTCGTCTTATCTGCATATAGCTTATTTCTAAACAAGGTCACATTCACAGATACTAGGGGTTATGGCTTCAGCTTGTCTTTTTGGAGGACATGGTTCAATCCATAGCAGTTATATTAATTTCACATCTCAACCATGTTCTTGAAAGACCCCTCCCCACAGATAAACTAAGTTATGAACTTAATTGATTATAAATCACTTTGATTTACTATCACATCAAGTATTTTTTTATTTGTTTACTTATTTATCTAAGTATGTATTGGTCTTGATGACACTGTTTAAATCAGGTGTTTCCCAATCTGTATTGTAGGCATTTGGAGGGGGATATTTTTTCAATACATGGAGATGGCATTTCAGGTTCCTGACCGCTAAATACCGGTAGCACCCTGCAGGCATTGTGACAAGCAGGAACAAAGAAAATCAGGAAAAAGGAAAAGGAATGGAGGAAAGGATCGAGGCAGGAAATGCCATCACACATTTCCAAACCATCAGACTCTTTGAAACCAACAGTCTAAATTGACGAGATTTTTAATGTCCCTCGTCAGAGCCCCACAGAGAATGAGCTGTGCTGAGTAACAGCAGCCGTTCTGGTAACTCAGCCAGCCTGCCTGCTGTCAGAGGCCTCTGGGTGATTCCAGAGCATTCTGACTGGACAAGGCTAGTAGCAGGTAAACTATGTTAGAGACAAATTTCAAAGGCACCGTTTCACTTCTCCTCTGCCATGTTCAATGCTATATCCTTTACAATACCCTATCATTTACAACACTGTATCATTTACAACATCATGGCTGCAGTGAAGTCGGGAAGAGTATAGAAAGACAGCAAAAAGTTGCAGGAGATGAAAGTAGCCTCCTGCTCTTTTTTAGCATTGCTCATTGCAATGTAGAAATGATACTTTTCCTTTGTTTGCTTGCAAGGGAGGACATGATCCACTTTCTAAGAAGTATCTTCTTCTCAGTTCTGTGTGAGTGTTTCTGCATGTGGGAACACAAGAAGTTACAAGAATCTTTTACTGAAAAATGTAGACAATGTGATCTTCTAGGACAGTGGTTTTCTGTTCACCAATGTGAAGAGTGTGTATGGATGTGTGTGCATATGTAAAATGTGTATATACATATATTTGTGAGCGAGATATATGTTTTCCTCTTTCATTACCTAATTCCTTCCTTACTAAAATAATTATAATTTTTAATAGAAGGAGATCAAATAGCATTTGAAATAATTTCTTAAAAGAAAATTAACATTCAATAGATTAATATATTTTCTGGAGCATCTAAAATTCACTTTTTCTCCCCACAAAAAGTAAGATATTCTACATATTGAAGAGCCATAATCGTATACATCCATTTCTTCTGATTAGTAGCTACAATGTTTATTAGGTAAACATGGACATTTATTTGGCTCTGCAACTACCTATTCCATGTTCTTTTGGAATCACAGCTTTCCTTATAAGTCAGAGTGAAAATCAATATTTGAGACTTCTTCCTCTGGGAAAAAATATAATTTCATTTATAGGAGATTTAATTACTTGAGTAGTTCTGCTTATACAGGTAAGAGAAATATTCTGAGAAAAATGTGAGATCTGCTGTCTAAAGACTTTATTTATTTGAATTATTCTTTAGGGAATAAAAAAATTAAAGCTCTGATGCTGCAAACAAAGCTCCTTGATGAGAACTGAGTTCATGCTGAGATAAAAAGTTACAGAGCAAGAGAACAGCCTCATTATATTTTTAAAATCCCAAGGAAAGTCATTGTTTTGCCAAAGCAATGTGGCAAGACAGCCTGGGACCCAACATCGGTGCCCAGGAGACTAGGACTAAAGAGCTTTAGAAGCTTTGAATCTTTTTCTAAAACAATTAAGATTAAAGGAGTTAATCAGGAAATCTGAGGTTATATAAGGGGTGAACAGGTCAACCAGCTCATATATCTGGTTTGGGGCACATGCTTGGGATGACCAAACTTTTCCATGGAAGATTGTACTTTGTGATAATTCTTCCAGAATGAAAGAACTGACAAGAAACATTAAAGTTTGAAAAGCAATCCCCACTGCCACTGACATTTGAGAACATCCCAGCCTCTCCAGAGACATCTGACTGAGGGAAGCAGGTGAGCCAGCTTGGGCTCCAGCCCCAGGAAGAGAAGAGAAGTGGGTCATGCCTGGTGAAGTGGCTTATCTCTCTTGGCAAGTCAAGACTCTGCCTTGGCTGGCCTAGCCACGTCACAACCTCCTCTCCAAAGGTGACATGGGCTACAGCTTAAGACATTGCATGACACCTGAAGCAAAAACTAAGAGTAGGTATGGAATAAATCTTCTGAAGCTCTAAGGCTCGATAGCCACAGGAAATTTTTCTTGAGTTAGTGAGAAGACAACATTCACTATTTAAGCAAGAACTACCCAGGAAGAACCAAAAGCTTTCTGAGATGGTTTGTGAAGGCATGGGAGTTTAAGGAATAGACTCAATTTTTCTTTGACTTAATCAGAGTTGGGTTTTGGGGTTTCTAGGAGTGCACAGAAAACTTGAACTGGAGAGGCAAGGTTCATTGGCATGTGCCAGTTGATACTTCACTAAGTCTTTACTAGTAAAAATGATGTCATTTATCTTCTTTCCTAAGCCATGTCTATTCTGTTCCAGCTTTGTCAAGAATGGCAGCCAGGATTTGAAAGGGTGCCTGTGTTCTTTGCTGAGCACTTACTGCAAGATTTCTAACAATGTAAACTCGACCTGTGTTTGACTCATAATGCCCAACAACAACAACAGCAACAAAAACTGCTGTTTTGAAATTATACAGATAGCAGAATGTAGACTGAATCTTGCTGTACACTCAGTGATTCTACCCGCTCGTTTTCTTTTCACTTATGATGCTGATGGCCCATTCTAGCATTGTGCTGCATCATGTTCAGGAAACACCAATCAATCCTGCACCTGTGGGAGAGTAATATTTGCTCATTTCAATGACAGTGGAAAAGTAATAGGTCTCAAATCCCATCTGTAAGTGGGAATGTTGGCCCTTTTCACCAAAGCTCCTAAATGTGCAAATTAAATTATTTATGCATTTTCTTGATCTTACTTTTATAAAAATGCATTTTTTCTTAGCATCAGACTTCAGCAACACTTTATTTTCTTTTTGATCAGGAATTTGGCAGAACCTAGGCAATTAGCTGGGAGCTGGGTAAATTCAGGAAACCTGAATAACAGATCATAATTCACCTAAGAATTTAGGCTTAAGCCATAGTGGATAAAGTTTCCTTCTAAAAGTGTTTGGCAATTTGGCTTTAAAAGGACCACTAGATTAATTCAGTCTGTGCTTTCTTGCCATAAGACATCATTTCAAGATATAAATTCCATTTATATTATTGAAAATGTGTAAGATATGCATAAGCTTATTTTGATGATAAATGAAATGGTCTGCTAATGAACATATTCCAAATAACTAAGCTTACTCTATATAATGTAGGCTGTAAAATTTGAAAAATGGAAAAAAAATCATTAAAGCTATATTTAGCAGTTGTGCTAAGGTCACTGATAAGCTCCATACCTCCAGTTGTCATCTGTTAAATAAGAGGATGAAATGAGATGATCATTAGTGTCTACTCTTCTTTATGATCTGAAATGAATTCTTAACCTGGGGTCTATCTAAACATAAATGATCCACAAATGAGCATCAGGAAGCCCACAAAACACCTGAAATTGTAAGAAACATTATGTGTATGTACTTATTTGCATTTTTTTCATAGATGATTCATAGATTTCATCCGAGACCTGAAAGTGTGCTCCTAGTAAGGTTAAGAATATCTAACATTCATGCTGTGATTAATTTAACTGTTAAATGATGTAGTCTTTCTTTGAAAATGCATAGGGTTCCTCGGATATTCCAATACTGGCTTGAGTGTTTTTGTAGCCATGGCTTCCATCGTAGATCGCTCTTGCATGAATTCATCTCACCCTCAGATCACCCTCAAAGGTAAACATTTTCCTCTCAAGTTACAGATGAATAAATGGAGGGGTAGAATGCTCAGATATGTCACTGAACATACGAGTCACTTATAGATGTTTTCGCTTCCTGGCCTGGCGCTTTTTCCATTGCAGTCCATTATGTAGAGTATCATAAAACTTAAATTTGAATCCACAAAGCTCAGTATTTTGGAAGCTATTTATGTACGCAAATGTTTCCAAAGTTTAGACCTCCAAAAAAGAACTAATCCAAAAGAAATCAGACTAGTAGCAAGTATGAATTTTAATTTTAAAATGGAAAATACTACCGTGAACATACAGTTATTCAATTTCTGCTCTCTAAATTCTAATTCTAAAAATTTGTATAACACGATGTGATTTCTTTTACTGAGCTTTCAGGTGGAACACTTGAGCTCTTGGCAGTCAGCTAATGCCCCCAATACAGAGATGACAGAAGTCAAGATTCATAGAATTGAGGTAACATGTACAAAGTCAGAGAGAAAAGTGCAGAGCTAGAACTCAATGTTGATCTCATTACTCCAAGTTTGCAATTTTTCATTGCACCCACGGCTGTCTCTGCAGTATCCTTAGGGCATCAAGGATAGGGGAGGGGTGCATGGGCTGGGAAATATGTTGCCAGGTGAGACCATTTGTATAGAGTCATGTGTTGGAGACGGAATTGTCTGCAAAATAAATGCCATAGTAAGATAAACTGCATTCTCTGGAGTCTAGATTTGAAAGTTTTTTCTAAAAGTTCAGAGTCTTTTTCCATACCAAACAAAGGACAAATATATCTATGACCAACAAGAAAACTACTCAGACTGAAATCTTCCCCAGTTGTAAATGCAGCTTACAACTTTTTGCAATAACATTTTTGTTGTTGTTAGCTTTCATTTCTTTTCTTTCCAGGAGAAGACATGGCCTGATTCAAAACAGGGGGACTGTGAGAGATTTAGGACAAGAAAGGCTATTGGTGTTCCCTGTGTCTTATTGGCTTTTTGCAAATTCCCTAGAACTTGAAGCCCAGTAATTAGAATCTTTTGCCAATGTTAAACCTTTTTTCTGAGTAGCTCTGTGACTTTAAGTGGCTGACAGTGATATTTTTATGACCAGCTGTACTGCAGGTACATTAGAATGCACTGGGAGATGCATGATTTATATATTTTGATTTTGACTTCTACAAGATTTACATCTAAGCTAGATACATAAAATAATAGTAGTTTGCTGATATAAAGGAAAAAAATCATTTGAGTTCAGCCAATCTGATTGTATCACCACATGGTGGAGGAGCAGCTCATACAAGTTCTCATACAGATGTGCCAAGAACTTGGGTTTGGGGGCCCACCTCCTTGCTTTTGAATTACATCTCTGCCATATAGTGGGCAAGGAGGGAGGGAACTGACATTTATTAAATCTAATAAAGTGCCAGCCATTGTGTTAGGCACTTTACGGACAGTTTCATTTTCAACTCTATACCAGCCCTGGAAGGTTGGTACTACTAGTCTCTATCTCCAGATGAGAAAACAGAGATTTAATAAAGTTTAATAAGTTGTCCAAAGCCACAGAGTTACTGACACCCACATTTGAACTCAGATCTTTCTGCCAATAAATTCACGTTCTTTCTATTATTCAGCACTTCTTATCTGGGCTTTAATGTCTCCGTCTGTAAAATGAGATCAGTAAGCATACATTTTAGGATTTCTGGATTATAAGAGATTAATGTATCCAGAACAATCCTAATATATAGAAGGTCTTAGATGAATAGTATTTCTGTCCCTACAGTTTGTTCTGGTAATAACTCTGATTTTGTTGTTTGATTTGTTTGTTTGCTAGGTTGATTGATTAGGGGTTTTTGTTCTTTTTTAAGATTTGGGCCTACCTCAGCTTTTTCTAAGATGCAGAAGCAAAAAGATGATTCAATATAGAGGCTCCTATGTGACATTAGAAGACAAGGAGAACCAGAATAACACTTTGTTCTTCTGTCATTTGTCTAGAGTAAAGAGCTACAGGCAGAGAATGGGGTGGTGCTGTTCTGCACCCTGGGAGAATATGTGGGATTGCCAGGTGTCTTCTTAACTGTGCACCAAGGCCTTTGTGAACAACTTTAATATTCCTTCCTTAAGCAGCTGCAGTCTGTCACTTCAGGGAGGAGTTGAAGCTAGAAAACAGCCAAGCTACACCCTAACAGGCCTGCAGCATTCCAAATAGCCTTTCATTGTAGGCAGGTAGCCCAGAGTGCTACCCAGGCCTGGTGCACAATAGAAAATGTGGACAGAACTTCACGAGAATTGGTAGGGAATGGTAATAATTTCTTGCCTGTAAATGACAGACTGCTCATAGAGAGGCTTGGGAAGAACTACTTATCTCAGAAATAATGATTATTTACTTATTTATTTATTTATTTATTTATTTATTTATTCTTACCTTGCTCCCTGCCTGAAGGTGCTGGAGCTCTCTGCTTACAGCTAATAAATAGCATCTAAAACTGCATGTTCCAAGAATAATGGAAAGCATCTATATAAGCTAGAGTGGTTGGAAAGGGTGGTGACTCTTAATCTTAGGAAGATGTTTTGATATTTTTATTCAGCAAACCTTGACTTAGCACTTTCCTTGAACTAGGGCTACACAAAAATAATTAAGGCATAGCCTTCATCTTTAATATACTAATAGTCTGGTGGGAGTCTAGACATGTGTATGGAGACTACTGCTGGGCTCTGTGCTGGAGGTATGGATGGAGTACAGTAGAAACCCAAAGCAGAAGCAGTAACTATTTTACCTGCTGAAGAAGTAATATTTGAGTTACTTTTTAAAGGGTAAATAGGAATTTGCCAAGAAAATGAAAGGCAGGGGATAAGAGAGTTTTCTGACAAAGCATATACAAAGCTCCAGTGTCCACAACAAAGACTGTGAGGAGTTCCTGAGGCTCGGTCATAAAACAGTAAGACCAGAGACCAAGCTTGGGGCCAAAGTGAAATATCTGGTACTCTGAGAAATGACAGTTAATGGGCTTAAGCCCTAGCTCTGCCACTTCTAGATTGTGGCTTTGACGAACTTACTAAGTCACTCTGAATCTTGTTTTTCTTATTTTTAAAATGGACATAATAACAGTTCCTATCTCAGAGAGTTATGAGGATTAAGTCAAAATAGCCCATTGCACACTTCTAGCACATGGTCATGCTCAATAAATTTCAACTCTTTGTAGTATTTGTGGTAGCAATAGTCAATTTTATAGTAAAATCAATAGCACTTTATAAGACCATAAATAATGTTTACATTGGGCTTCTCAAGAGTCTTTTTAAAGAAAAAGATCTAGAATGGGGCTATCCAACACAAAACTCTCTATAATGATGAAAATGTTCCCTATAAGTGTTGCCCAACTCGTTAGTCATTATCTGACTACTCTATCTGACTATGGAGCATTTGGAATATGGCTAGTGTAATTGAGGAACTGAAATTTTCATTTTATTTAACTTAAATAGCCACACATCTTAGTAGCTATTGTATTAGACACTGGAGATCTAGACTTACAAAATCATAAATGTTTTATTTATAAAAGACCTTAGAAATTAACATAAAGCTCTCATCCTCCCCCATCACTATTTTACAAATATTTCTCAGAGGGAAATTGATTTGCACAGGGTGACATAATTAATGACAGACATGGTGCTAGAACCCAGCAGCTTTTCTGGCATCCTAGGCAAAGTTCTCATTATCCTGAAGTCTGGTTGGATTATTCCTTTCTACCTTAGATAGTGTCTGTTGCAAATGCATCATGGGTTCTGATGTTTCTCTCAGCCACTTCTCCTTCCCTCACCATGCTCACTTCTACTTCTGTTTTTTAATAATATAGTATGCATGCTACACCCAGTAAATCCCAAGTAATCCATAACTCACTAATAAATATTTTAGTTCCTGCTCATGGCAACATGTTGTATCAGCAGCAGCTCATTTAGTACAAAATTCTCAGCACCATTATTTTCATAACTAATATTATACTATTATTATTTTTTGTTACTTTGCCTAAGTATTAAACTTGTGTCAGCAAAAATATTGATCTTCTTATAGCATTCCCAAAACATAAGTTCGGATTTTTCATCATTAAAATATTAGGGCGATCAAACCATTTAGCAGAGTCATTAGTTAAGAAGGATTGATCAGAGGACTGTGGGAATATGGCAGAATAGGAAGCACCGGCTTCCCCATGTAAACAACAGTTGCAGTTGCAGAATCTATCTGATCTATTTTGAAATTCTGGAATCTATTAGAATGATTTTAACTTCCAGGGGAAGGATTGGTAATAGTAAATTTTGGTCAACTTCAGCTTGCAACATGACAGCAGCTACCCATTCCCCAGCCCTATGGCAGGCAGCTTTGCACATGTTTCATGTGTAACTTGCAGGCAGTTTGTAGGAGCCCAGGTGAGCGACAAGGATCCTACAAAAACTGCAGATATAGATTCTGATTGCTGATTGCTGTGTCTAATCTTTGAGATACACATATATAGGGGGGAAGCCATTGTCACACCCCTTTCTTAACTGTTGCAAGCCCTTTACCCTTTGGCTACAGCAAGTTCTGTAAGATCTAAAAGACTAGTGCATTTTTATTTTATTTTTTTCTTCTCTGCCTCCTTCCACTTTATTTTTCTCTTCTTCCCCTTTTGGGAGACAAACATTTAAAGTCTAATACTTCTAATAACAACCACATATGTGGGGACATTTAGAAAGTCACAACATATGCCCAGGGAAAGGTACAGGCTTAAAAATTAACCAAAAAGACCTTATGTTTACATTTTGGACTGATCACCAGCACTGACACAGCCTATAGCAATCAAAAAACAAAAACAACCACTAGCAAATCCTGGGGAAGGGGAATAATCTGATTTCCAAAATCACTACATTATTTTATTCAAATATCCAGTATTCAACAACAATGACAACAAAATCACAAGACCCAGAAATATAGGAAAGTGTGTGTGGCCCGTTCAAAATGAAAAATAACCTAATAAGAACATAACTAAAAAATACTCAATGGAAGATCTACTGTACAAAGACTTTAAAACAACTGCCTTAAAGATGCTCAAAGAACTAAAAAATAATGTGGAGAAAGTCAAGGAAACAATGTATGAACAATATGGAAAGATTAATAAAGAGATAAAAAACCTAAAACAAAACCAAAAGGCAGTTCTGGAGCTGAAAAGTACAATAACTGAAATAAAAAAATTCAGTAGTTAAGATTCAAAGACAGATTTGAGCAGACTGAAGAAAGAATCTGTGAACTTGAAGATAGGACAACGGAAATTGTCAATTCTGGAGGAAACAAAAAAATATCAAAGAAAAGTGAGCAGAGTGTAAAGAATTTGTGGGACATCATTAAGCAGACAAATATATACATAATGAAAGTCTCAGAAGGAGAAGAGGGAAAGAGAAAAGGGAATTTAGATTATTCAAAGAAACAATAACTGAAAACTTTCCAAATTTGATATAAACATTTAAGAAGCTCAACAAACTTTAACTAGAATTGACTCAAAGAGATACACAGCAAAGCACATTATAATCAGACTGTTGAAAGCCAAAGACAGAGAGAATCTTGAAAGCAGCAAGGGAGAAGCCATTTGTCACATATAAGGGATCCTCAGTAAGATTATCAGCATATTTTTGATTCTAAACTTTAGAGTCCAGAAAGCAGAGGGCTGATATATACAAAGGGCTGAAAGAAAACAAATAAACAACCTGTCAACCAAGAATCCAATATCTGTCAAAACTGTCTTTCAAAAGAGAAGGAGAAATTAAGACATTTTCTGAAAAACAAAATCTGAGAAAGTGTAATTACCACCAGACCTGCCCTACAAGAAATGCTAAAAGAAGTCCTTCAGGTTAAAATGAAAAATACTAGGCAGTAATTTGAAGACATGTGAATAAATAATAAAGATCTCAATAAAGGTAAATACATGAATAATTCTAAAAATCTAGTAACTTTTATACTTTGGTTTGTAACTCCACTTTATGTATTTTATATGATTTAAGAGACTAATGCGTATTTTTAAAACTATTATCAGTTTTAAAATCTAGTCTTATTTTAACTTTGGCTTTTAATTCTACATTTTGTTTTCTACATTATTTAAGAGATTAATGCATAAAAATTTTTAGTTTATGCCTTTGGAAACACAATATGTAAAGATAAAATTTTGTAATATCAGTAACTAAAAACAGGTGGGGGTGGAGCTGTATTAGAGCCGAGTTTTTATAGGTTATTGGATTTAAGCTATATAAATTCAAATAAGAATGTGGTAACATTAAGATGTTAAATGTAATACCGTAAAACCCACAAAGAAAATAGCTAAAGAATATAGAGATACACAGAAAAAGGAGAAATGAATTAATATGTTTAACTGCAAAAAAAATCAACAGAAAGGAATACAGCAATGCAGGAAATAGGGAACAAAAAAGCTATAAGGAATATAGAAAAGAAATAAAATGACAGAAATCTCTTCTTATCTGTAATTATTTTAAATCAAAATGGATTAAACTGCCCAATCAAAAAACAGCATGAGAGAATGGATTTTATAAAAATATGATCCAACTATATACTATCTACCAGAGACACTTCAAATCTAAAGACACAAATAGGTTAAAAGTGAAAATACAGAAAAAGGTATTCCATGCAAATAAGAGAGCAGGGGTGATTATAGATAGGCCAGTCACAAAAAGACAAATACTGTTTTATTCCATTTATCTGAGGTACCTAAAGTAGTCAAATTCATAGAAACAGAAAGTAGAATGGTGGTTGCTAGGGTTGGAAAGAGAAAGAAAGAGGAGTTGTGGTTTAATGGGTATAGAGTTTCAGTTTTGGAAAATGAAAAGAGTTCTGCAAATGGTGGTGGTGATGCTTGCTCAGAAATGTGGATATACTTTATGCCATAGAACTGTATGCTTAAAAATGGTTAAGATACCTTAAATTGTAATCCCCACATGTCAAAGGTGGGATCAGGTGGAGGTAATCAGATCATGAGGGCAGTTTCTTTCACACTGTTCTCATAAAAATAAGTGAGTCTCACAAGATCTAATGATTTTACAAGTGTCTGGCATTTCCCCTGCTTGCACTCACTCCATCCTTGCCACCCTGTGAAGAAGGTGCCTGTTTCTCCTTTGCCTTCTGCCATGATTGTAAGTTTTCTCAGGCTTCCCCAGCAATGTGGATCTGTGAGTCAATCAAACCTCTTCCCTTTATAAATTACCCAGTCTTGGGTATTTCTTCATAGCAGCATGAGAACGGACTAATACAGATGGTAAATTTTATCTTATGTGCATTTTACTTCAATTTTTTAAAATGTATTATTTCTCAAAAATGTTTATTAAACTGAAAAGAATTGAACATGACTCAAACAGATACTTATACTTTTTAGCAGCATTATTCACAATAGCCAAAAGATGGAAATAACCCGTGTTCATCAGCAGATAAATAGATAACCAAATATGGTATGTACATGCAGTTAAATATTATTTAATCACAAAAGGGAATAAAGTTCTGATCTATACTACAATACAGATGGACTTAGAAAACATTTTGCTGAGCGAATGAAGTCAGACATAAAAGGTGGCATATTATAGGATTTCATTTATATGACATATTGAGAATAGGCAAGTCAAAGAAACAGAAAGTAGATTAGAGGTTGCCAGGGGCTAGCGAGAAGAAAGAAATGGGAGTGATTGCTTAATGGTACAGAGTTTCTGTTTGGGATGATTAAAAAGTTTTGGAAATATATAGTGGCAATGGGTGAGCACCATTGTCAGTATAATTAATGCCACCAAATTAAGCACTTAAAAATGGTTAAAATGGCAAATTTTGTAATATGTATTTTACCCCCCAAATCTTCCTATGTGTCAAAAAATAAAAATGGGAGAATCAGTGCAGACAAAGACAAGATCTTTGCAGCAATCATTATGGTGAGTTATCGTTGAACTAAGAGGCAAATGTGCTAATGGGACTGTTGTAACTGATTTACATAAATACATCTCTTCCCTTCTGCAGAGAGAAATGTCAGTCTTCAGCTGCAAAAGACCCTCATTAGGGAATGGCACATGGTGTCAGGGAATTTGAGTGGACACTGAAAATTTGCTGCCTCATTCTCCTTAAAACATGGCCATGGTTGTGTAGGAGCAGGGATGGATAGCTAAGGGAGAGAGAGACAAGTCAATTAGCATTTTATTCACAGTTCAAATAATATTCTTCTTTGATGTGAAGGATCAAATATTTAACTCTTGCCCTCCTGAGCACTTCTCTGCGAGCTCTGCCTGGAGAACAGCATTCACAATCTTGAACTTGGTTTTAGCCTGGCCCATGTGATTGATGAGGCCACGTTAGTCTCCCCACTTCAGACAGACTGTCATCTTCAGTTCCTAGAACATTCCCACAGGCCCTGCTTTCAGCATTGGTCTGTGCTTTTCCTCTTAGCCAGTTTAGCTAATGCTTACTCAAGCCTTCAGATCATTTGCAAATATTGCTCCCTCCAATAAGCTTTCCCTGACCTCTACTCTTAAAAAGTAAATCAACTCCTTCCACACCTGGCAAAACACACACACACACTCACACACTCATTGCATCCTTCCTTGATCTTTTGTTTATGATTCTCTTCACAGCTTTTAATGACACTTCATTTTTATTGTTATCTGTTTAATATCTATCTCCTCCTTAGACTATAGATTCTACGAGGGTAGAGACCCTATCCCAGGGTCTACTCTGTTCTCAGACATTTAGTAGGAGCTTAATAAATATCTTTTGAATTAAAACATAAGTAAATAAAAGAAAAACTCTATTAATGGGTAGTGACTAGCAACTAAACACAATCAATAATTTTTTGCTGAGTGAGTAAATGGATAAATTACCTGTCCTTGTGAGAAACCTAGGTTAGTTTCTACGTCTCACTTGCCTAAAGAACAAGAACTAGAAAGAGACTGAGATTCAAACAACTAAAGCAAAATAATTAGTGAATTTGTGATACTTTGTGAACATGACTGTTAAGAAAGTCCAATGTTTAACACTTGAGCAAAGTAAGCTCCTGTTCACCCATTCCACCCCCACCCACCGCCCAGATTCCAGGAGCATGACAACTTGCTTCAACCTTCCAATTCATCATGGATGATGAACATTGGTCTGAAGTCAGTTCTCACTGATAAATTGTAAAGTAAAGCTGTTTTTAATAAACTTGATTTTGTATAAAGGAAAAAAAGTTATTTGAGATTGAAAAACTATTTGTTAGTAATTAGTACTATCTTCAGGTGACTTCTGTGCAGACAGTCTTCAGAAGGTCTTTTGCTGAACTAGATGATGGCATGCAGATGCATAGAAAGAAGTAGTGGAGATCTGGGGTACAAATGGATTAGAGCAGGTGGATTCCAGAAACTTCCTGGGCAAGTAGAGGATAAAGGTGCTTACCTTCCTTTGTAAAAGGGCAAAAACTGATAGTACAGGGTATATTCATTAACTTGTGCTGTCACATGTGTTTAACTTTCTCCTCTTTTCCCTTCCCCATCTTCCAGCATGAAATCTTTAGTAAAATTCTTCACTAATGCCTTGAGAGGTGGGTTTCACTTTGCATAGCAATGAGGTATAAAGAATCCTGCTGTAAGGTTAATGAGCAAAATTTGCCACATCAAAAAGTCATCACAAAAACATGATCGTGTGATGAAAAGAATATTTCGCTTCTATGGTATTCTTTCCAAAAATTCATGGCCCATCTAATCATGAGAAAAGCATCAGACCAATCCAGACTAAGGGACTTTCTCCCCAATACCTGACCAGTGATTCTCAAGAGTGTCAACATGATAAAAACAAGGAAAGGCTAAGACATCATTATAGACCAGAGTAAACCGGGAAAACTTCCCAACAGAATGCAATGGAGTACCTGGATGGAATCCTGGAACAGAATGAGGACATTAATTTTAAAAACTGATGAAATACAAATAAACTCTAGATTTTAGTTAACAGCAATGTACCAATGTTGGTTTCTTAGTTTTGACAAGAGTAATATGTTAACAATGGGAGTAAGTGGGTGACAGGCACATAGCAACTTTTCTATAAATCTAAAATCTTGCCAAAATACAGTTTATTTAAAGGTAAAGCCTCAAAACTAAAATAGTCAATTTTGGCTCCTTGCTGAACTTAAGCCTCAAAACTAAAATAGTCAATTTAAGCTCCTTGCTAAGTGGACAGTGACATTTATTTCTGAAGACTGTCTGCACAGAAATAACCTGAAGATAGTATTAATTACTAAGAAATAGTTTTTCAATCTCAAATAACTTTTTTCCTTTATACAAAGTGCCTTGACCTTTGGCTCCTATTAAACATAGCTATCTTTGTTAAAGAAAAAACTGTTTTGACACTTCTTAAAACGGCAAGGAAGACTTTATTCAGGACTATTGCAATCGGTGTCAGGACCATTGTAAGAGGAGAGAGAGATCAGGCTCAACTCTGAATACGATAAGGACAAATGGGGATTTATAACCAATGAGTAGAGTGAGGGGATGAGTCAATGGCAAATCACTGAGAGGAGACATCCAGGGTAAGGGGATTCTTGCTAAACCAACTGAAGAGGATTTTTGAAGTCAGGCCAAGGACTTATACATCACAAGTGTGGGGTGAGGAACTTGATCAGATATTAAGGATAGGGGAATTCTCACTAAAATGACTTGGCAGAATTCTTGCTGCAACTGGGCCAGGCAGGCCACAAACAGTACAGAGGTCCAGTCAGGAAGAGAGCCCAACTGAAGTTTGGTCAAGGAGAGGGTCTTTGTCATCATCAGTCACACTGATACCATCTGGTTCAAATCTGAATGGTGACTATACTACCCACATTCACCTCATAGCTTGACTTGTATCCAAGACGATTTGGTTGCATTGATTGTCTTGGCCTGGGAGCAGATTCCACTTATGATTTCACATTCACCATCTAGAGTTTGGCCATTGGCATTACCAATGTTGATATTATTTGAGCCAATTTCCTCCCAGATTGATTAGTTTGTGGTCCTGGAGACAGTAAGCTTTTGGGATTTGGCATGTGATTTTACAGATGATTTGGTACCTGGAATCCACCAAGGCATTCTTTCTCAGAGCCAAAGCCCTTGAAGTACGTTGACCTTTCCAGTCAAAAGATGCTTATGCAGGTGTAAGAACTGTAAGAACTTTACATGTAATGCAAACATGAATTCCATAAATCTGCCAATTTAGGTATGGAAACTAAACTACAGAAGGACTTTATTTTCTTCTGGGCCTGTCCAGCACATTAATTTAAAACATATTTAGGTATGGAAGGCTTTGAAAAAATTGATAAGCTCAGTCTCCACTTTGCATTGTTTATTCTTGATGTAAAATGTTAGAATGTATGGATTGTTTTGTTTTGTTTTGTTTTTGTCATTTGGGTAATTCCTGAGCAGTGTCTCTCCATGTAAAGCCAAGTGACAAAATGAGGGCAGCGAGGCAGTTTCAAACAGAAACGGTTTTTTTTTTAATCTTTGGCCTGTATTCTGACATAAAATAATCCCCACAATAACCCCATTTTCACCTGACTTTGGCTCTGGAGACACCTTGGACTTCCGTCTGCAGAGACAGATTGCATCATGGGAGCACCAAAGCACAGGCCTTGCTGGGGTAAGGCCAGTGGAGGCTGATAGTGGCACATGGGCTGGGCTGGTGAAAACAAGTTCAAAGTTGGTTGGGGTTTTTTGGATTTTTTTTTTTTTTTTTGGTTCCAATCCCCCCAAAAAATTTCATAGGCGAACACATTCTGACTCTCCCAACTCCATAAATAAATTCTGAAGAGACATGGAAGAAGGTCGCAAAATCCAACCAAATACATGTCTACCTAAAAAGTCTTATTCTGCTGTTATTTAACTTGTGGTTTTTCCTTGGGGGATCTTTTAAAATAGGGAGAAGGTGAAACCATGGTTAAAATATTGGGAAAAATGTAACCATTATTAACAAGCAGCACCTAGACAGATTGTCAGTCAATACCTCAGTGCTTTGGTGGATTACTTAAGTATCCCACCACCACAGTGGTAAAGTGGAAAACACAGAATCTTGTTGTCTTAGAAGAAGCTGACAAAAAAAATAAGTGTTTCATTATTTCTGAAGTGTTTGCAGTTCCTCCCCTTTTCATTTTCCTTCTTGCAAAACTTTTACATTTTAACACCATCTCTTAGCCAGCTTTTAAAATAAAATTAATTTATGTTTATGACTTCATTTCGTTTCAACAGTTTATGATATTTAAGGACAAGCCAACCATAATTTATTTATAGAACTTGATCCTATTTCTGTTTCTCTACTTTGTCTCCTGGAAAGCAGAGGAAAAGAGCTCTAAATTTATCAGAGAAATTAGACATTGAACCTTACTTTCCCCCAACTGCTACAAATAAACTTGAACATTTGTTTCAAGACAAAATTAAGAGAAAAGGACATTATATCATTTGAAAATAAGATTAGTAAAACATTAGGTCTAGATAATTAAATCTGTACAGGTCAGGAAATACAAAAGTTGATTATTCTGATTTTAAGCATTATTGTTTATATGGATGCTGTAATCTCTAATAAGACTTTAGCACTTCCTGGATTTTATACCATTTCAACTTCAAATGAGATTTAAAATTTTTGCATGTCACACCCTGATTGTCAGTGTGCATAGAATAAGAAAGAGAAAGGGAAAATAATTATAGAACTTAATTAATTAATTGTGAAACCAGCCTTAGCCCCTGGACATGGTCTTGTTGACTGCAGAGATAAGGCAGTTTGGGGTCAGTTGTCTGTTGTGCCTTCCTTTGCCAGTGATCATTCTATTCATTTACCCATTCATTCCATTTTTCATTCATTCATTCAGAACAAATGAAAGAACTTTTCCTTTTGGTCATTTACTTCTGTTCCCCTTTGCTCAAAGGTAGCAAAATACATGAAACTTCTTTGAACAGAATTAAAAACAACTCTGAGTTTTGGAAGGTGTCAAAATTAAATCCTAGAAATGCAGGTAAATCTGTAGGATTTTTGAGTTCCAGTCATTCTGAGAAGAGTGGTGGTTTCCCATATTTAAGAAATGTTTTGAAAGACAATAGTAGGTTATGAGCTGGTTTGCCAAAGCAGTTTATGTTCAAAAATGGAAATAACCTTCTGACAGAGAACCAGAGTGGACTATATACAAGTACATGGTAAACCAAGTTTTGGCTGCTTCTCTGTCCTTGCAGGTGAAGGGAGGTAATGGTGTGTACATAGTGCTTCTCCTGATGGTGAGAGAGAGGGTGCGGAAGGGCAGCTGACATCCCCTGCTGCTCCTTCTCACTTAAAGAAGTACCCAGAGGGAGCCAAGCTCATGGGCCCCTTGTCATTGTATTGGGGGATGGGTGTCCAAGGCCCCTTTATAGCTGTGTTAAACAGTTTAGAGAGGGTTTGTAGGTACTTAGAGGGAAAGCATGAAACCAAATTTCTATATAACATGTAAGAAGGGACTTAAATATAGTACAGCACTCAGAATGTTGTATCACTTAAGTTGCAGATAACCAAATCTGAATGTAGTTGCCACTCCATCGTATCCAGTGCTAGGACATGTGTCGTGCTTTCCAGACGCACCAGTTGTCCTCTGTAGGCAGAGGAAGGCAGAGAGGGCACACGACCTCACGTTTCATGAGGAGAGCTAAAGTGCCCATCTTGCTGTGAAAACAGTCAGTGTTGCGAGAGGAATGATGCGTTTCTCAAGCACCTGGTCTGGAGGCATAGCTCTGAGGCTCTCTCCCTTTTTCATCAGGCAGGGAAGGCAAAGAAAATAAAAGTTAAAAGACTGAGTAGTGTTGCAATGAAAGTAAATACCTCGTGAGAAGGCAGATGTCTTTGTTCCCCTCCCAGCATGGGCAGCTGGGCTGTTTCTTCTCTTCTGGGTGCCCTCAATACTTTACTATCAGCTGTCACTCAGCGGACAAGAATAAAGTAGCTAGGGAGCAGCAGAGGTTTTGTTTTCCACTGTTTTTGAGATTGTAGAAATTGATAGTGCACTGCACTCTCATCTTGAGATCCGTGGGCTGAGCTCCCAGGGTTCTTAACAGGGGCCAAGTCAGTCTGGATGCAACCTTTTGTTATTGTCTAAGTCACTGGCACACTTAAAAATCACAGCGGTTCACAGCCAGATGACCAGCGTAGGTATGGAGACGGAGCAGGGGGCGGTCAAATATCTCCACTCACATGTCATTTAGTCACAATGCAGAGGTTGAAACACTGAGTTAAAGAAGCTTATCTTCATATGAAGAATTAGAGGCCACACCTCCCTAAGCTAAATTTAGAAGTGTTAGTATGTGAACAGGAGGTATACAGTATCTCAGGTTTCCTGGAGCAACCAGCCAGATAAGACATTCCAGAGAATTCTCTCCCAAGCCTAACTTGTGCCTTGCCAGGCAGGTCAGAGGAGGCACTGCAGAAGCACTTGTCCTCTTGTGTGGCTCTGTCCTTCTTTTCAAGTTTGAGGGGGTTGTGGGCCACATGAGGCTGGACGGTTTACATGTCAGCCACCGGGCTCTTAGTAACAGACATGGCAAACTTCAATCATGTAAGCAGTGGTACAGGTGTTGTGGAGAAATCTCAGTGCTCCAGCTGTGCGGCAGAGGGAAGGGCCAGGTCTATGAGAAAATAAAATTATTCTCAGCCTCTCTCCCATACTCCGGTAAGTCTAGATCTAACTGTGACAAACAGCTATTCAGTTGTCTAACAAATGGATTTACCTGCTTTATAGATGTTACTGAGCATGTTTCAAATCCAGAGACACTGTCTTACCCTGGCAAATGTCTACCCAGGCTGCTTCCAGCCTGCCGGCATGTGTTCAGGGCAGCAATTTAATTTTTATGTTATCATAAGTTAAACCTAATCAAGAGGCAAATGTTCTGCTGACTAATTTAGCTCTGTTTTCCAAAGCAAGAAATAAATACCTTAGTGTGAGAGGCAATATAGAGATGTGTGAGCCAGCACAAAAGAATCAGGGGCCTAGTATGAGTCCTGGCCCTGCTCCTTCTTCACTCAGTGACTTTGAGATAGTTTCCCAACTCCTGGATTTTAGGTTTCTCATGGGAAATGAAGCTGCATGAGCATAGTGGGGAACAACAGGAGACCTAAGGACTGAGAAGTGAGCATTTGGAGGCACTTTGCTTACTATGTCTCATCAACATACCCCTTCTAAGACATTTGTATTAGTCTGTTCTCACATGGCTAATCAAGACATACCCAAGACTGGGTAATTTATAAAGAAGAAGAGGTTTAATGGACTCCCAGTTCCACATGAGTGGAAGGAGCAAAGGCTTGCCTCACATGATGGCAAGCAAGAGAGTGTGTGCAGGGGAGCTGCCCTTTATTAAACCATCAGATCTTGTGAGATTTGTGCACTATCACGAGAACGGCACAGAATAAACCCGACCCCATGATTCAATTACCTCTCACCTGATCCCTCTCAGGATACCTGGGGATTATGGGAGTTACAATCCAAGATGAGTTTTGGGTGAGGATACAGCCAAACCATATCAGATGTCTTTTTTCTAGTTTGTGTTTTTTTCTTTTGTTTTTACTTTTACCACTTTAAAAATGAGATATGTTTCACAACCAATGGCCTGCCTTATTTTATTAACAGCATTTTGTGTCACTCTTAACACTACATAAAATAACAATGTGTCTGATAATTTGCACTTTTTAAATCTGATGAAATACAGTCATGTTTATGTTTCTGGGCTGAGTTTGCTTATCTGAAAATAAAGCATGTGGGTGAGGCAAGTCCTTAGATCTCCTTCCTCTCTGAGATACTGAGTTTCGCTTTGCTGAATTGTACACCCCATCACCTACTTGCACTAGTGGGGTTAATGAGGAGCTTGGTTAACCTTTTCATACTTTACCTCTGATCCTAATCTTCTCCCAGCCTAGTCTAGACTCTTCTTTCTAGAGGAAAGTTTTCAAGGTTTCTGAGAAGTTCAAGGTATTGGAACACATTCTTCCCACACCACTGATTAGCTGGATGGTGTCTGCTCCTACTAGGACCAGAGGGCATCTTTCACAGCCACAAGCATAATAATTTCCTGTCACGCATATTTTATTATTCATTTGCAGCCCTTGAGGTTACTGGTAGTGAGGGCGTGGCTGGAAATCTGCAGGGATGAGCAAGGATACTGACAACATGCATACCCTGTCTCTGAGCAAGGAAGGGGTAAAAACACTGAAATTTCTGAGAGTGCTCAGTGGAGCAGTGCTGCCCATATCACCTTCCCGTGAAACTACAGGGATAGAGAGAGCATGAGCTGAAAACAGGGTCACATAGCTCTGGAATGGCCTGAGCATCTGCAAGATTATGGTCTACTGTTGGGGAGCCCTGGTTTTTGCCCTAAACATTGGATTTGTTTTGGTTTTTACAATACAAAAAGAAAATGCCTGTGACAATACTTCCTTTTCATTCATATTCATTTACTTAGTTTTGAAACTTCTCTTTATTTCTTTCAGAATCCCTTTATTTGGCACTGAGTTACATATTTGTATGTTTTGTAAAAATAAAGTAACTTCAGAAAGAAGTACAAATCTAAGTCAACATGTTTCTGAAATCTTCACCTTTTTGAACATCTGCAGATACATCTGAGTGTTCTCAAAATTGTGTCTTTTAGTGCAGCTCTTCAGTAGTATGTGAGTTTTGACATTCTGCTGTAAATAGCTTCTTGGAATCAAGAGTTATATTTGGGAGACTGTTTCTTACTTAGCACGCTTATGAAAATTCTTCTGGTAAACACACAAATTAATACTTCATTTTTTTTCCTTATCAGCAGAAAGTAACATAAACTCAATCTGAGCCTAGTAACAGGTGAGCCTCTAAATTATTTGGGTTATTTTATTTTAAATGTTAAGTCCTTGATGGTATCATCTTGCTGATGTCCCATTGTGTCCAGGCAGTAAAGGGAAATGAAGATTTACAATGCGGAGACAGGAGGCTTGAGGACTTCTGCAAGCTGGTGCGGCAAAAGCTTTGCTTTTGAGTAGATGACAGTTGAAAGCACTGGCTCTGCCCCTTATCTACCATGTGACATTTGGTTCTCTGAGCCTCATTGTCCTTACTTGAACATAATGATTCAGTCACACCTCACAGTGTTATTCTGATTAACCAAAATAATATAAGAATGCATCTTCTCAACTCCATCACAAGGGAGGTATTTAAATTTACTCCTCTTTCTCATGTCCACACTGCCTTTAGGAGCCTTCACATTTTTGTTGGTTTGAATTTCGATTTTTGTTTTTGTTTTTCAGTCAACGAAATATAAAATCTGAATATTTTCACAATGGTACACATTATATGTAACATAAACTTAAAATAGAAAAATTAGTGAAACCTGTCATCTAAAGATACTGGACAGTTCATATGCATATATTTTAAAAATTTCCAATAAATATGAACAGACTTTTAAAGTGCTTAAAAGAATAAATGATCTCAGCATATAAAATGCTTTTATTTCCTGAAAGTACTTTTATTTCCCCTGTAAATATCTCAGCATCTTGAAAACAAGGAACTCTCCCTCCCAACACCCCACTCCCCTAGTTATATATCACAGTCCAGGGCTAGAGCTGGGGACATTTGTCTTCTGGAGGCCACTGGAGGGTCAGGTCTCCTCATATACATCTGAGTCCTGGAAGGCAGTGCAAACTGAATACAAAGTCTTGTCCTGAGGAATCCTCCCTGGGACCCTCTTGCAGTAGCACAAGCCTCAAGATGGCCATAAAGTTAACTAGACAAGTTTTTTAGGTAGATAAAACTCATACTATTCACACTGCAGATTCTGGCTGTCTCCTCTCTCAACACAAGTTTGTGCAGAGGAACTCAGTCCACCACCCTCAGATTTTAGGACACTGGGATCCTGTATTGGTCAGGAATAAAGAATCAAATAATCAAATATGTTACGTGTGTGTGTGTGTGTGTGTGTGTGTGTGTGTGTGTGTAGAGAGAGACAGAGACAGAGAGAAAGAAATAGAGAAAGAGGAGAGAGAGAGAGAGAGAGAGAGAGAGAGATTTATTATAAAGAACTAGCTCAGATGATTGCAGAGGCTGGGAAGTTCCACCATCTGTTGCCTGCAAGCTGGAGACTCAAGAAAGCCAGTGGTGTAAAATCTGAAGGCTTGTTGATGGTGTAATTTAGTTTAAGGACAAGATAAGATGAGGTGAGATGTCCCACATTAAGCCATCAGGCAGAAAAAGAAGAGGCAAATCCCTCCTTCCTCTGTGTGTGCTCTGTTTAGGCTCACCACTGATTGGATGATGCCCACCCACTTTGGGGAGGGCATGGATGCAAATGCTAGTCTCATCCAGAAACACCCTGACAGAACTTACCCAGAAATAATGTTTAATCTGGGCACCCTTTGGCCCAGTCAAGTTGACACATAGAATTAACCATCATGGGTCCCCAGGTTTCCACTCTCATAGCAATGACACCCGGGGAGGATGGGCCACTGGAAGTTGTTAAATAGCTTTCAAGAGAAGATTTGTCCAGTTTTTCAGGCTCCTGTATCTATGTCAATATAACTCGGCTCATTCAAGCTCAGGAGGCATGGAGACATATAAGGCTTTTATTCCTAGTACTAACCTGTCAGAAGTTTTTTATTCTCTATTATGGTTTGTTATCATAGAATGTGAAAGTGATTGCAATCATAGTAGAGAAAGGTAAATGTGAATGGAAATGCTATTGTGACCTCCCAGAATTTGGCCTGAGGGGGTGACTTTCAGGGGTAGTGCTGTGGACTGAATTGTGTTCCTCCAAAATTCAGATATCGAAGCCCTTAACCTTCAATGGGATGGTATTTGGAGATAGGGCTTTCAGAAGTAATTAGGTTTAGACAAGGTCATGAGGATGGGGCCCTCATGATGGGAGTAGTGCCCTTCTAAGAAGAAACAGCAGAGAGCCTGCTCTCTGTCTCTCTCTATGATATGAAGACACAGGCAAAAGGTAGTCATTAGCAACCCGGGAAGAGGGCTCTCCCCAGAACCTGACCATTTGAGACCCTGATCTCAGAATTCCAGCCTCCAGAAGTATGGGAAAATAAATTTTTGGTGTTTAAGCCACATAGTCTGTGGCATTTTGTTATGACAGACAAAGCAAGTAGTATGGGTAGCATCAGACACTGCATCAGATATTTGCACATTCCCCCTTTCACCTAATCTTTGAGTGTCAGTGCAGTCTCTGCAAAGTTAAAACAAGTGGACTTTGGCAGCCAGTTTTTGAAATATTGCATCCCCTGTTTAGATGTATTATACATTCTGATGTATCACTCTAAAAAAAAAGAAGCAACTTTAGCCTGGCTTCAGAGTTAAATGAACTCTAGTTAGTCATAACCAGACACTTCAGTTAATGAGTTTTGCTTTTTCCACTCATGTTAGATTGTGGCATTATTTTTCTGTAAAACAAAACAAAAACGTAGGATGTGAAGCTCCAGCTAGAAGTATTCAGTGATTAAAATTTCTTTAAGTGACTTTGTGTGAGTTTTTGAGTACTTAAAAGACAGAACTATGGCTGTGAATACAAGGGAAGGCATATTCCTTACTAGGTTTTGGCATTTCCCCGAAATTTTACCAAAATGTGCATACCAGATAAGTTTATAAAATGCATGTATGTATATCATGAACATGGAGTCAAAAGTATATTTTATAAATATGTAGTTGCCTTTGTTGTATTAAGTATATTCATGGGGCTAGGAGAGACAAGTAAATTGGTAGTTCAACAACTTCTGAATTATTATATAATCAACTTCACAATGGCTTGGGTATAATTTTTAATTGAGATTTGCATTATTATAGTTGCAATATATGGATATTGTAGAAAATTAGAAAATTAAAGCAACAGGGAGGAGGGGGTCAAGATGGCCAACTAGAAGCAGCTGCTGTCAGCGGCTCTCACGGAGAAGAAAGAAAATGGCAAGTAAATCATGCACCTTCGGCTGAGGCATCTATGTTTTCTCATTGGGACTGACTAAACAGTTGGCACAACACCCAGAGAGTGAGAAAAAGCAAGGTGGAGCCAATGCCCACCCAGGAGGCACATAGGGTAAGGGAAATTCCTACCCCTGGCCAAGGGAGGTGGTGAGTGATTGTGCTACCCTACCAGGGAAACCAAGCTTTTTCCATGGATCAGGAGATTCCCTTGTGGGCCCACACCACCAGGGCCTTGGGTCCCAAGCCCAGAATTGTGTAAACTCTTGGCAGTGGCTTGAGTTGTGGCCAGCAGCAGCAGTCTGGAGACTGCCTAAGATGTCTGAGTTCCAGGGAGAGGGGTGACGGCCATCACTGTGGCTCCAGCCTGCCACTTTCCCCTGCTAGTGCCAGGGAGGCTGGGTGGTTTGGACTGGGAGGAATTCCCACACTGCAGCACACTGGCTGTGGCAGAATGTGGCCAGACTCCTTCTTTAGGTGGGACCCAGATCCATTCCCCCTCACAGGGTGGGGCCTCCCTGGGAATTTCAGCAATTCCAGCGCGGGGTTTACAGACAGAACTCTGAACTCTCTGGGATGGAGACCCTGTGGGGACGGGGGCCACAGTCTCCACAGTTTAGTGGACTTTGACTTTCCTGCCTGCTGGCTCTAAAGAGGCTGGGTAGTCCAGATGAGGAGGCTCTGCCAAGGGGGAGCCAGAGTACATTATTAAGTGGGTCCCTGATCTGGTGCCTCCTGACGGGGAGAGACACACAAACAGGTTTGCCAGACACCTTATACAGGAGCGTTCCTGCTGGCAGTAGGTTGGTGCCCTTCTGGGACAGGGCACCGACCTGATGCCAGCAGGAACACTGCTCTGCAGCCTCCACTGGTGACACCTCCAGGTACAGGAGGGACCCAGGTGAATAGGGTCTGGAGTGGACCCCCAGCAAACCATAGCAGCCCTAGGGAAGAGGGCTCTGACTGTTCAAAGGAAAACAAACAAATATAAAGCAAGAACAACAACATCAACAAAAAGACCCCACAAAAACCCTATCCAAAGGTCATCAGCCTCAAAGATCAAAGGAAGATAAACCCACAAAAATGAGAATAAATCAATGCAAGAATGCTGAAAATTCAAAAACTCAGAGTGCTGCTTCTCCTCCAAATTATTTCAGTACCTCTCCAGTAAGGGAACAGAACTGGGCCGAGACTGAAATGGATGAATTGACAGAAGTAGGCTTCAGAAGGTGGGTGATAACAAACTTTACTGAGCTACCAGAGCATGTTATAACCCAATGCAAAGAAGTTAAGAACCATGAGAAAACATTGCAGGAGCTGTTAACCAGAATAACCAGTTTAGAGAGAAGCATAAATGACCTGATGGAGCTAAAAAAACACCGCATGAGAACTTCGCAATGCGACCACAAGCATCGATAGCTGAATAGACCAAGAATAGGAAAGAATCTCAGAGCTTGAAGACTATATTCTGAAAGAAGACAGGCAGACAAGATTAGAGAAAAAGAGAATGAAAAGGAATGAACAAAACCTCTGAGAACTATGGGGTTATGTAAATAAACTGAACCTATGACTGATTGGGAGTATATGAAAGAGACAAGGAGAATGGACCCAAGTTGGAAAACATTCATCAGGATATCATGCAGGAGAACTTCCCTAACCTAGCAAGACAGGCCAAGATTCAAAATCAGAAAACCCAGAGAACCCCAGTAAAACACTTGATTTTCTAATCAACTCCAAGACACAAAATCATCAGATTCTCCAAAGTAAAAATGAAGGAAAAAATGTTAGGGGCAGCCAGAGATAAAGGCCAGGTCGCCTACAAAGGGAAGCCCATCAGACTAACAGCAGACCTCTTAGCAGACTCCCTGTAGGCAAAAAGAGATTGGGGCCAATATTCAACATTATTAAAGGAGAGAATTTCCAACCCAGAATTTCATATCAGGCCAAACTAAGCTTCATAAGGGAAGGATAAATAAAATGCTCTTCAGACAAACAAATGTTGAGACAATTAGTCACCACCAGGCCTGCCTAGCAAGAGCTCCTGAAGGACGCACTAAATATGGAAAAGAAAAACCATTATCAGCCACTACAAAAACACAGTGAAATACACAGGCCAATCACACTGTGAAGCAATGGGTGCCAGATGTTGGGTTCCAGCCCCAACCCTGTTCATGGGTGCCCTTAGTCCCAGTGGTGATGAGGGAGTGAGAAAAGACATAAAGACAAAGACAAGAGTATAGTTTCATGTCATAGGTCCAGGGGACCAGTGCAAGCTCACAGGGACAGCGTTGGCCCTGAGTTCTGGGCTCCACAACCTTTTATTAGGTGCACAATCTCATTAACCTTGTGGACGGAAGCAGGGTGGTTTTCTGGGGAGGACTAGAAACTATTATGGAGTAAGATAGCCAGGCGGAAGACCGTGTGTCTGCAGCATTCAATAGCACATGTGATTCTTCTAAGAGATACAAACCTAGGACACTGAATTTTACCACCAGTTGTTATCAAGGTATATTTGCATAGAAGCACAGCGGATAAGGCACCACCAGTTCTGACCACACAGATGCATCAAGGGCCTTTTATCTCCCAAGCATTGCCACACAGAGCAATCAGAATTACTCCATATTCTGAGAACCTAGGCAGAGCCTGTGGTGTTCCAGTTATCTCTGCCCTGCAAGGCTTTCCTGCCTTGCAAGCTCCCATCTGCAAAGACCCTACCAAATCTTATGAGCAGAGGTCACCTTCCTTCTCAGAGATCTTGCACTAGCCCTCCTTATGAGACCTTTATGCAGCCTCTATGTTGAGAAGGCATTCATGGGACCAAAGCAGTATTTCCTGCTTTGCAACCACCCTGTGGCATTCCATGGTTTTAAGAGTGCTCTCAGATGGTCTTTACCTTAGGCCTCCTGTTGCCGCTTGATTTCTATTTTACTGCACCAATATTTGATATTGTTTAGTTTGGGGTATAAAGTTCAGTGTACAATAAGCAAAGCAAGCTTATAATTACTTAACGGGAAATAACATAGGTCTGCCTCTGGCCATCTTGACCTGCATTTACATTAACAAGTCTGCAAAATAACCAGCTAGAATCATGATGACAGGATCAAATTTGCACATAACATTATTAACCTTAAATATAAATAGACTAAATGCCCCCAATTAAAAGACTCAGAATGGCAAGCTAGATAAAGAGTCAAGACCTATCAATGTGCCGTATTCAATAGACCCATCTCATGTGCAAAGGCACACATAGGCTCAAAATAAAGGGATGGAGGAAAATTTACCAAGCACATGTAAAACAGAAAAAAATCAGGGGCTACAAGCTTAGTTTCAGACAAAATGGACTTTAAACCAACAAAGATCAAAAAATGCAAATAAGGGTATTACATAATGCTAAAGGGTTCAATTCAACATGAAGAGCTAACTATCCTAA
Source organism: Cacajao melanocephalus (assembly GCA_963573385.1). Lineage (NCBI taxonomy): Eukaryota > Metazoa > Chordata > Mammalia > Primates > Pitheciidae > Cacajao > Cacajao melanocephalus. The sequence continues at coordinate 118,861 of CAUYLG010028772.1, forward strand.
ATATATATGCACCCAATACAGGAGAACCCAGATTTATTAAAAAAAAAAAAAAGTGCTTAGAAACTTATAAAAGAGAATTATACTCCCATACAATAATAGTGGGAGAGTTTAACACCCTACTGTAAATATTAAACAGATCATCAAGACAGAAAACAGATATTCAGGACTTGAACTCAGTTCTGGATCAAGTGGACCTAATAGATATCTACAAAACTTTCCATCCCAAAACAATGGAACATACATTGATCTCAGAATTGCATGACACTCCAAAATTGATCACATAAGTGGTAGTAAGACACTCCTCAGCAGATTCAAAAGAACTAACTTATAACAGTCTCTCAGAACACAGCACAATAAAATTATAACTCAAGATTAAGAAATTCCACTCAAAACCACACAATTTCATGGAAATTGAACAACTGCTCCTGAAGGACTCCTGGGTAAATAATGAAATTAGGGCAGAAATCAAGAAATTCTTTGAAACTAATGAGAATGAAGAGGCAATGTACCAGAATCTTTGGGACACAGCTAAAGCAGTGTTAGGAGAGAAATTTATAGCACTGAATACTCACATCAAAAAGCTAGAAAGATCTCAAATAGACACCCTAACAGCACAACTAAAAGAAGTAGAGAACTAAGAGCAAACAAACCCCAAAACTAAGAGAAGCAAGAAACAACCAAGATCAGAGAGGAGCAGAGGAGCTAGACACACACACACACACACACACACACACACACACACACACACACACACACCCTTTGAAAAATCAATGAATCCAGGAGCTGTTTTTTTTAAATAAATAGACAAACTACTAGCTAAACTAATGAAGAAGAAAAGAGAGAAGAATCAAATAAGTACAATAAAAAATGATAAAGGGGATATCACCACTGACCCCACAGAAATACAAAAAACCATCAGAGAATACTATAAACACCTCTATTCAAACAAACTAGAAAATCTAGAAGAAAAGGATAAATTCCTGGACACATACACCCTCCCAACAGTGAACCAGGAAGAAGTTGAATCCCTGAATAGACCAATAACCAGCTCTGAAATTGAGGCAGAAATAAATAGCCTACCAACCAAAAAACAACCAGGATCAGAGAGATTCATGGCTAAATTCTATCAGAGGTACAAAGAAGAGCTGGTACCATTTCTACTAAAACTATACCAAAAAATTGAAAAGGAGGGACTTCTCCCTAATTTTATGAGGCCAGCATCATCTTGATACCAAAACCTGGGAGAGACACAACAACAACAAAAAAGAAAACTTCAGGCCAATATTCCTGATGAATGGTCCAACATATGCAAATCGATAAATGTAAGTCAGCACACAAACAAAACTAAAGACAAAAACAATATGATTTCTCAATGGATGCAGAAAAAGCCATTGATAAAATTCAACATCACTTCATGTTAAAAACTCTCAATAAAATAGGTATTGAAAGAACATACCTTGAAATAATAAGAACCATTTATGGCAAACCCACAACAAATATCATACTGAATGGGCAAAAGCTGGAAGCATTCCCCTTGAAAATTGGCACAAGACAAGTATGCCCTCTCTCACCACTTCTGTTCAACATAGTATTGGATTTTCCGGCCAGGGCAATCAGGCAAGAGAAAGAAAGAAAGTGTTTCAAATTGGAAGAGAAAAAGTCAAACTGTCTCTGTTTGCAGATAACATGATCCTATATCTAGAAAACCTCATCATCTCAGCCCCAAAGCTTCTTAAGCTGATAAGCAACTTCAGCAAAGTCTCAGGATACAAAATCAATTTGCAAACATCACAAGCATTCCTATGCACCAACAGCAGACAAGCGGAGAACCAAATCATGAACCAACTTTCATTCACAATTGCTACAAAGAGAATTAAATACCTAGGAATATAGTTAATAAGGGAAGTGAAGGACCTCTTCAAGGAGAACTACAAACCACTGCTAAGGAAATTAGAGAAGACACAAACGATGGAAAAACATCCTATACTCATGGATAGGAAGAATCAGTGTTGTGAAAATGGCCATACTGCCCAAAGTAATTTATAGGATCAGTGCTATCCCCATTAAACTACCACTGACATTTTTTCACAGAATTATAAAAAACTTTTAAAATTCACATGGAATAAAAAAAGAGCCCATATAGCTAAGACAATCCTAAGCAGAGAGAACAAAGCTGGAAGTATCACACTACCTGACTTCAAACTATGGTACAAGGTGATATAAACAAAATGGCTGGTACCCAAACAGTACTGGTACAAAAACAGACACATAAACCAATGGAACAAAATAGAGAACTCAGAAATAAGACCACACATCTACAACCATCTGATCTTCAACAAAACTGACAAAAACAAGCAATGAAGAAAGGATTCCCTGTTTAATAAATGGTGCTGGGAGAACTAGCTAGCCATATGCAGAAAATTGATACTTCCTTACACCTTATATAAAAATTAACTCAAGATTGGTTAAATATAAAACCCAAACTATATAAATACCCTAGAAGAAAATCTAGGCAATACCATTCAGGGCATAGGCACAGGCACAGATTTCATGACGAAAATGTCAAAAGCAATTGCAACAAAAGCAAAAATTGAAAAACGGGATCTAACTAAACTAAAGAGCTTCTGCACAGCAAAAGAAACTATCATCAGAATGAACAGACAACCTACAGAATGGGAGAAAATTTTTGCAATCTATCCATCTGACAAAGGGCTAATATCCAGAATCTGCAAGAAACTTAAACAAATTAACAAGAAGAAAACAAACAAAATTATTAAAAAGTGGGCAAAGGACATGAGCAGACACTTCTTTAAGACATTTATGTGGCCAAGAAACATATGAAAAAAAGCTCACCATCACTGATCATTAGAGAAATGCAAATCAAAACCACATTGAGATACCATCTCACACCATTCAGAATGGCAATTATTAAAAATTCAAGAAACAACAGATATTGGTGAGACTGCGAAGAAATAGGAATGCTTTTACACTGTTGGTGGGAATGTAAACTAGTTTAACCATTGTGGAAGACAATGTAGCTATTCCTCAAATACCTAGAACCAGAAATATCATTTGACCCAGCAACCCCATTACTGGGTATACATTCAAAGGAATATAAAGCATTCTATTATAAGATACATGCACTCGTGTATTCATTGCAGCACTGTTCACAATAGCAAAGGCATGGAATCTACCCAAATGCTCGTCAATGATAGACTGGATAATGAAAATGTGGTATATATACACATGGAATACTATACAGCCATAAAAAGAAGTGAGATTTTGTCCTTTGCCAGGACGTGGGTGGAGCTGGAAGCCATTATTTTCTGCAAACTAATGCAGGAACAGAAAAGCAAACACCACATAGTTTCACTTATAAGTGGGAGCTGAACAATGTGAACACATAGACACAGGGAGGGGAACAATACACACTGGGGCCTCTTGTGGTCGGGGGTGCAGGGGGAGGGAGATCATCAGGAAAAATAGCTAATACATGCTGGACTTAATACCTAGTGATGGGTTGACAGGTCTAGGAAATCACCATGGTACATGTTTACCTATGTAACAAACCTGCACATTCTGCACATGTACCCCAGAACTTAAATAAAATAAAAACAATAAACACATTCACATATCTTTTTTAAAAAAGAAAATTCAAGCAACAAACTTTTTTTTTAGTAGCAACTTCCTCTTCTCACCACTCAAAGGTCACTACTGTATAACTTTAGTTCTTGAGTATGTCTTTAAAATGAAGTCAGTGACTCCTAGGATTAGGGTTTGAAACTGTGCCACCACTGGTGAATATTAATGTACTCCAGAGGCAGGGCTCAGGGTATCTTTCAGAAATAGTTCCCTCCAGAAACATATTCAGATAAGTTCTTTAAAAGAAACCATTCTAAAACAATCTCCCGGGTGATATGCTTGAATTAAGTTGCTACTAGTCCATGACATGTACAGTTTAGTTCTAATTCTTTTTATACGCAACATCATTATCACCCCTGAGTCAATCAGCACACTATTCAGAGGACAGTTCTCTGACCCCATGAAGTACACTTGCTAGTTTCAGGCATCTTTTCCTACTTTTCTGTTAACACTGGAAAAAAAAATTGAATCTTACTGCCTTACCTCACCACTGACATCATTGTAAAAAATTGTTCCAGGGACAAGATATTGCCATGTATCTATAGTGACAACTCAAAATCTTATACTGAGTTACAGGGAAAATTAGAGGAACTGATTACCACTCAAGTCCAGGACAAGTCTTAAAAGGAGATCTGTAAGAGCATTCATCTGACCCACCCTTCGTGTACTATGAGTCATTGTATATCTCAGTAGACAGTAGATTGTTGTGGCTTTGGTCACTGAATATGATCTGGGAATACGTTTTTCAGAAAACTGAAATATCTATCCTTTTATGGAGATAATTTCTGAAATCTTAACTCGTAACTATTTTTGGGGGGAGATCTTTTAAATGTATGCTTTTCTGACTCAGGAGGAAAAAGAGACTGTGCATCATTCTTGCATCTGTGGGTGATTCAAGGTCATTGTCACAGAACTTCAGTGATGCAGCAGTATCATAGGATGCTGGTATAGTAGATAGCACTACCAGCTATGAGACTGCAGTAGGAGTTTCTTCTCCCATCTGGAAAGCTGGTTTTGCTGGTCACCATGACTGGACCTGATTTATATCATCCCTGTCAATGCCTCTCTCTTCTGTAGCTTTTGCAGCCCATGGCTCTATTCCTTCAACTTCCCCTCTTGCCCCCTGGTACTTTATTCCATTGCTTTTCCTCTCTTCTTAGACTTGGCCCTGGAGAGTTTACCTTTTTAACCAAAACCAGTGCTTGGACAGTTTTGGACACTCAATTATTACTGTAGTTCCCTCTGGCTTTCCTTTCCACCTCACCTCTTCACCTTCCAGTTCAGCAATCCTTCAACACTTCTTGTTGTCTTTATTCTTTGTGTCACTGATGTCTTCTTGGCTAATTTTTTTAAGTTGAATTTTTTTAATTTCAAGGATAACATTTATTTTCTTTTTTAAAAATATTATACTATAAGTTCTGGGGTACATGTGCAGAACGTGCAGGTTTGTTACATAGGCATACATGTGCCATGGTCATATCCTGTACCCATCAACCCATCATCTACATTAGATATTTCTCCTAATGTTATCCCTCCCCTAGATCCCCACCCTTGACATGCCCTGGTGTGTGATGTTCCCCTCCCTGTGTCCATGCGTTCTCATTGTTTAACTCACACTTACAAGTGACAACATGCAGTGTTTGGTTTTCTGTTCTTGTGTTAGTTTGCTGAGAATGATGGTTTCCAGCTTCATCCGTGTTTAGAGATGGGGGTCTCGCTATGTTGCCGGCCCTGACTCAAGCAATCGATTGCTTGAAATATTTCAGGAGTTCAAGTCTAGCCTGGCAACATAGCAAGACCCCATCTCTAAAAATTGCCTCAGCCTCCCAAGTAGCTGGAACGACAGGTGTGTGCCACCATGCTTGGCTTTCTTGGCTATTTTTTGTCTTTTTCCTCAGATGGTGTCTGGACCATTAAGAGTTAACCAACTGGTGTGACTTATTATCTCCTGTCCTGTGAGGAGAAACCATTCTGCAGTCACCTGAGATTAGTAAAGAGAACTGCATGCTCCTCTGAGTTCCACACCAACCACACTCTAGTTGAAAATAGTGGTCTAAAAATTGAAAACTGTTCTACTATACACCAAACCTGTACTTTACTAAACAATAACTTAATGACCTGAAGCAGCGTTTAACAACCTTTTTCATGCCTTGACTCACATAGAAAATGATAATATTTGCACAGTGCTCTGGAGTAAACAGATGAAGGTGACTATCTGCCCTGCAGGCAGAGGAGTTCAATATGTACACACATACCTGTAACCTATTCTTGGCACCTTGGAAGCCTGACATAAGGAGTTGTCCTGTTTCCAAAGACACAGAATTGACTTAAAGGAGTGGGAATAACTAGTCATTGTGCACTATATGTTTTCCAAAAAGTTATTTATTATTTGGGAACGTTATTTGGAGTACCAGCAGGGTTTCCTTAGGCTTAGAGATTAATAATAAAAAAGCATTAAGTATAAGAATAGCTAATGGTTTTTCTGAAATGTCATTAACATAGCATAGACTGTTTTAAGTGTTTTATATGGATTTCGGGGAAGATGCCAGCCTTCTAAGAGTTGAGGTCAAATCCGGCCCTCAGCCTATTTTTGTTCAACCTGTGAATTAAATGTTTTTTTTTTAAAGGCTGTTAAAGAAAACATACACTAAAAAGAATATGCAATAGAGACTATGTGTGGTCCCAAAGCTTAAAATATTTACCATCTGTCTAGAGAAAAAGTTTGCCAACCCGTGTCACAGAGGATGGCAGGGAGTGACAAAACTCCAAAAAAGATCCAAAGTACATAAGTAAGCAATCAGGAAGGCTGGCTTTCCACAGACCCATAGATTCCAAAAGTAGACAATGAGATTCAGTGGATCTAAGCAAGATCACTTTTACTTACAGCACAGAAAACAGCAGGAGCATCACATGATACTGCCAGTTCGTCTGCCATTACATCCCACATAACACAGAGAGCCCAAGTGGCAGCTATGCAGACAGTTGTGCTGCAGCTGAAGAATCTAGAACCAAGCTCTCAGTACCTTTTACAACAAGTAATGAACAAGCAAGAATCCTTCCCCTGAGAAGTTAGTAGTCATGTGGTTATTCCTCTGTGTCACCATGACCTACTTAATTGGCTACATGACTACAGAAATGGCTCAGCATCATAGGACAGCTAGACCTTGCATTGTGGCATACTCATCAAGGATGGGTGCAGATGCTGGGGCCCATGGCAGACTGCCTTTTTCAGCAATGGGTTGTCCATTTCATCCTTACCACAATCCTGAGAAGAAGGTATTACTATTATCCCGTTTCACAATGGAAGAAACTGGGGTTTGGTGAAAGAGAAGTAACAAAGCAACTTGCGTAAGGTAATAAACAACTTGCCCAAGGTCAAAAGTAACTTGCCCAAGGTTGCAAAGCTAATAGACATATGCAGTGATTTAACCCTACTCTGTCTGAATGCAGGGCCCAAACAGCATACAACTGCCTCATTCCATTAGGCAGGATATTGAGACCCACAAGGAATAGACTTAAATTATGTATCTGAGAGAATAATTCATTGTTTTGTTTTCCTCTTTTAATGATAATAATGCTGAGAGATGGCATTTTGACAATGCATAGAGCCTTTGGTGCATAATAATTTTAAGATTTATGTATGTTCAAATGGTAGCAAAAGCTTGCTAAAATCATTCCTGGTTAAAAAAAAATGGATTTGCCTAGATTTTACCTTTGCCAGTTGTTTAGAAAACTTTCCTTTGCAGTATGAAAGGCAAAACACAGATTTAATTATCTCTCTCTAGCCAATATTTGAACTGCCTAATTATGCTCAAAGTGCTAATAACAGATATTACAAATTGCAACTCACAATAAAATATTTCTTCATGACTTAGCCTGGCCCATCAATTAAATGAAGTCTCAGACATCTTCCTCCAAATCTTTTGTGTTACTCTCTTTACATTTCCACAAACCAGTAACTGCTTTGTATGGATAGTATGGAAACAGGTGCATAGAGGCGCTGTGCATGTGTCTGTGTGGGAAACTAACAGAAACAGCAAAAGATGTTGCTGAAAACAGGAATGTGAGCCCTGCCCCCTTCAATTCCACCCCCTTGTGTTGGACCCAGCATTGCCACATGGGGGTGGAAATGAAGGGGTCAGGGCTGTTGCAGGGGACTTTGGGGTTGCCAGTAACTGAAACCTCTGAAATTGTTTAAGCAAAGGAGAAAAAATTCAATGGAAAAAATGGTCTTCCTCATAATATCCATGGGAAGAAAGTTCAGACAAGTCTTAGACTAGATCAGGAAGCCTCTTGCTAAGAAAACCCTCCAGCTCTCTGTGAAGACGTGGTCCCTCACACCTGGGCCCTACTGCTCTAGGGTAGTAGAATGTCAGTCAAAAGCTGGGCTCTGGAGTCAGACAGCTAGATTCACATCCCTGCTGTGCACTTCTATTAATCTTTCTTTGTATCAGTTTCTTTGACTGTAAGCACTTGAGTTTAATTGAGTTCTATGAGAATTAATTGAGGTAGGCCCTAACACATACTAAATGTTTAATACTATTAGTGCTTCTCTTTCATATGTGCTTTATTCTTTTCCATCATCACATTGGCTTCCCCTTCTTTTTATGCATGTGATAAGATGTCTTCCCAATTTAATCATTAATTCTAACAGACCACCTAGTGCCTCAGTCACAAATACAGTTTCCTAGAGGAAAGAATCTGAATGGTCCAGCACTGGTAAAGTTCTATTCCTGGTCCAATCAGCTGTGGTTGGAGAACAGGATCACAATGTTCAGGTGAGACCACAGGGGCCTATTCCTTTGTTAGCTAGGGGAATGAGAAAAGAAGAGACACAGAACTTCCATAGTACTTTTGAATTCAATATAGATATTAATAGTTATAAATGAGTAATATTGAATGTTCTACTATTTATAAATGGTAGAATATCTTAATATATGAGGAAAGATGTGTGTACATCAAAAGCTATTCTAAATGATATCTAAGAAGATCATGAAGTAAAATTATTTGTAAAGACTTCTTTTAAATTTGAAATAACATATACTGAATATTTATTTTGTATATTAAAATTAAAATATTCAAGGTGTTTGTTAAGACAGGTTATGTCAATGTCAAGAGATGAAATGGTGAAGTTTTAAAGTTTGCCATGCAATTTGCTTGATCACCTTTTAAAGAAACTAAACTTGACAGATTCTATGTTGTTCATTATAGTTTCTTATGGTTGATCAAGAGGGACAGAATGCTGTTCTTTTTTTGAAAGAGATTAAAATCAAATATAAAGAAGCAAGTCGGCACCTACTTCCTCTGGGGATACTACATGATCTTTGTTCTTTCAATTATTCAAGACACAAGCAGATAGATCATCAGTATCTATCTGATACTTCTTGATTGTTCTGATATTTCTTGAAACTTCTGATTCTTTTTTTTTTAAACCAGAACATTTATTGCGTGACTGATCGTTGAAATTTTTAAGATGAACTGGATGCTGCAACAGTTGCCCTCTTGGGTTTATGTGTTGTTCCTTCACAGAATCCATGCCTGAATCTGCGGTATACAATTTTTAGATGCCTCATTCGACCAGTCCCGGTGGTATTTCGCCTTTTAGCCTTGGCACTCCAGTTATACTTTCCCTCTTGTGCTTGGCGAGGTAGCCACATTTGCCACAGGTCGACTTCTGAAGGTGGTAGGCCTTAGAGCCACAGTGGCGGCACCACGTGTGCATCTTATTGTGACGCTTCCCAAACGATGATGTTCCCTTCGTCATCTTGCTCCCGCGACCGAGACCAGAAAGCGAAACTTCTGATTCTTGATTGTGTTATTTCATTAATTCAGAAAAATTCATTTCTGTTCCATTTCACATTTACAGTGTGTCATGTGAGGCCCTGGGCTAGTAGGCTTGTGAGTGAGGTCAGGAGGAATGAAATGAGCTCTTTTCCCTTGGGGACTTCATTATGGGAGAGATGGCTGTGTGTGCAGGGGATACATTTACACAGCTGTGGTAGGGACGGCTATATATACAATGAGCACCTTTATGCAGCTGTTGGAGAGATGGCCGTGTGTACAGTGGACACATTTACACAACTGTAGGAGAGATGGCCACACACAGTGGACAATTTACACAACTATGGGAGATAGCCATGTGCACAGTGTACATATTTACCCAGTGGTGGAAGAGATGGCCGTGTATACAGTGGACACATTTACGCAACTGTAGAAGAGATGGCCACGTACACAGTGGACAATTTACACAACTGTGGGAGATGGCCATGTGCACGGTGTTCGTATTTACCCAGTGGTGGAAGAGATGGTTGTGTATATAGTAGACCTTTTCACAACTATAGGAAAGATGGTTGTTTATACAATGGACACATTTACACAACTATAGGAGAGATGGCCATGTATAGAGTAGACATATTTACATAATGGTGGGAGAGATGGCAGGTATGCAGTGTACATATTTATGCTACTGTGTAAATATGGGAGAGATGACGATTAGTGGGAGAGATAAGAGAGACATGGGAAAGATGATTATAATTCAGTAAACTCTGTAGCATGGAACCTTCCACATCATTGGTGCTCAGTTCTTCTTGAATGAATAAACTAACTGGTGCATCAGGCAGGATGAAAAGTGTTATTGGACAAGCACAAAATGTTATAAAACTGTAAAAGACAGTCATTCACTTATTAAATAAACACTTCTTGTATGCCTACTATGTATCAGGCACTGTTTTAAGCATACGTATATGGCTGTTACTTCTGGTTAGAAAGTTTTAGAAAGTGACATAAAGGAGTTGGCATGCTGGAGTTGGTATACTAGACCTTAAAGTTTCAGTTCATAGATTTAAACAGGCAAAAATGGACTTGAGAGAATTCTAAGATCAAAGTTAAGTTTGGCTGGAGATGGCAGATGTAAGGCGAGGCACAATGGTTAAGATTGCAAAGGTAGTATAAGCCAAAACCACTGAAGGAAGGACCTTTGGTGCTGGAGGGTTAGTTTGAACTTAGTTTGATGCACAGTGAGTAGTTGTTGAAACTTTAGAAGTCCTATAAGCAGGTTATCTTTGAGGGCACCCAAGGATAGGGAGGAATAAACCCAGGTATTTTTTCCTGTTCTCTCTCACTTCTCAATACAACACAGCACTTCTGGTCACCAAAATGTGTGGGAATTTCTCCCCATTAGCAACCAAGTTTCCAGCAGATTCTTCAGCAGATACCAGCTGGGTCTCCTCTAATTCAATTTAATTCTTCTACTATCTACCTGAAGATAGTGTCAGATCCCACAGATAAGGGCTCAGTCCCACAAGACTTCCCCTACTTCAGACAGCAATCCCAGGAAATAGGTTGTTATCTATACTTCTGACCCACTGGCTATAAATCAGGATTACCATGACCCCTTCCTTGTGTTCAATTAATTTGCTAAAGCTGCTCAGAGAATCCAGGAAAACACTTACATTTACCAGCTTATGTTCAAGGATGTTACAAAGGACACAGATGAATAGCCAAAAAAAAAAGAGATGAATAGGGCAAGGTATGTATGAAGGAGTGTGGAGCTTCCATGCCCCCACTGGCAGCCACCCTCCAGGAATCTCCATGTGTTCAGCTATTCTCAGACCTGTTCCTTATGGGTTTTTACGGAGACTTCATTCGGTAGGCATAATTGATTAAATCATATATCTATATCTATATCACAATATCAGAGGAATTCACCTAGCAATGCTGTGTGGATTGCATTGGTGGCATCATCAGGAATGAAGCCTTGCAGCAAGGGAGTGATCATGGGAATGTAGAGAAAAATATGAATATGAGAAACATTGGAGGGTTAGAATCTGTAACATTCAAGAGACATTTCCATGTAAAACTTATGGAACTAGAGGACATACCAAGTGATAGTAAGAGACCAAGGCATCATAGATGATTCCTGAGCTTCAAGCTTACCTATTTAGGAGATTGAAGGCACCACTAATGAAAATAAGGATCACAGGGAAAGGATCAGATTGGCAGGGAAGGTGAATTTTGGATACACTAGGCTTGAAATGAGAGCAGAGTATGCACAGGGAAGTGTGTAGTACATCCATTGCACAGGGCGATTAATTCAAGCAAGCAAGGCCTGGGAGCAACTGTAGGAGGTCCTTGAAGGAGTGACTTTCACCTCCTAGATTGTCATTTCATTGATATCTTCATCTACAAAATCAGTGTTTCCAGCTGAAAGGAGGAAGAGTTTTGCAGCTGCAATGTAAATAGGGATTTGTGAGCTCCTCCAAAATACTGTTGGCTTCAGCACAACACAGAGCTGGCCAGAGATGAAACTTAGATATGCAGGCACAGTACCAGAAACAGCAAATGGACTTCAGGCTCTGTCTGTGATCCAAGAGACAAGAACTTAGGACCATACAAGGAAAGTCTTGGAAAGTCACAGTTGCTACTGACTGAGTTGGGAAGACACCAAAAAATCCCAGCAGAGAGTGAGATGTGAGGATCAGAAAATAGGAAGTTGGCCAAAATAATGGGTGTCAACCAAGCATAGTAAATTAGGATAATCAGACTAATTTTGCCAGATGGCAAAATTTTTCACTTGAGTTCACCTTTAAAACACTGTATCTGGCACATAAATGCCAGCTGGAGGTCCTCTGGTGTTGTAAAGTTGCCAGTCAGTATCTGACAAAGAATAGCTGAAGCCATCAGATAGGATGACATTGCAAAGGTGTTCTCTTGCATTTATGGAGTGGTAAGAGGAGTTCGATGTGAAGAAAACACAGATAAAAGAAGGACCAAAAGGATGCAGTATTTTTGAAGCAAAGGAAACAGAGTTCACAGCCAACTCTTCTAAGAAACCAAGTAAAGAGTAATATATATTTTCAACATGTTCATAGCACTGTGCTAGGTGTAAAAAAAGCCCGATAACATGGGTTCTGCTCTGCGAAGCACTTTTTCTTGAGCATAAAGGATATATAAAAAGGTTGGAGGGTAAGTTTTGTTACAGGTTATTAAAGTAAATGGGAAAGATTTCCACTTCTGAACATGATGGAGTACTGGAGACCAGATTCAACTTTCTACTTTAAACAACTAAACAAAAAATAGATCACAGGCAAAATATATGAATCAATGGTTTTCTAATATTGGCCAATAGGCAGTAATTTCTAAGAAGAAAAACAAAGTAAGCCCTACAGTTGCCTCAACTTGATACCTAAACAGAGTTTCCAGGCTAATGTTCAGGAAAAAAGAACTTTGGCAGAGCCAGGCAAGCTTCCTGAGTTGAGAGGCACAGTTGAGAATTTTAAGGTAGGCAAAAGCGGCTAGGATTCTCAAGGCAGAATACCAGAGATGCAGAGAGAGAGAGAGAGAGAGAGCGCGCGCTTCAGAACCTGAAGAGGATTCCTTTCAAGTCCAAAGCTGAGTACTGATTAGCACATGCTTATGTAAAAACATCACCAGAAAGAAATTAACAGGACAATCCCTACAGTAATTCAGGACTGAAAATAATTCATGTTTCCAGCAGACAGAGGAAAGAATCCTTGTAATACATGAGGCATTAGGTTGAGTACTCAAAAGGTATTGCATAAGTAGAGGGACCAAATTAATAAAAGTTGCTGTCGTCCTCACCACACAAAACTTACCTACAAGCTGAGAGTCAAAATGTTTACAAGCAACTCAAGCATGTCCCAGAACACAGTTCAAAAACAGTAGAAGTCATCAAAAAAACCAAAAAACCCCACCCTATTAACATCCAACATCATCATCACAATGTCTCTCACCTAATAAAAACTGAGTAAATTTGAAGGCAAAGTAATAGGATGTTTTCAAAATAAAACAAAGAAAATAAAACAAAAAAATTAACAAAATAGAGCAGCAATGAGTTGTTGGACAACCTCAAGATGCCTAGTACACATGTCCTCAAAGAAACGGGCAGTGCAGAAAAAATATTTGAAGACATAATGGCTTATAGTTTTCCAAATCTGATGAAACTATAAATTTAGAAGTCCAAGAAACAACACATTCAAATAAAAGAAATATGAAGAAAACTGCATCAAGACACATCTTAATGAAATAGGCCAATGGGGTGGAAGAAGTCTTTACATCAGCCAGAGAGGAAATAAAACCGAAATTAGTATAGAGCAACAAAGATAAAAATAACAGCAAAGTTCTCAATGGAGACAATGCAAGTGGGAAGAAAGTGAAGCAACAGCTTTAAAGTACTGAAAGAAAACAGATATTTAATTTAGGATTCTATATAATACAATTCTATACTATTCGTCTAGGTATAGAATATATACACACATATATATAGACTATATATACATACAAATGTATATATATACACACACACACACACACATACATATATATGTATATATAGTGTATCTATATATATATTTGAGACAGGGTCTTGCTCTGTCACCCAGGCTGGAGTACAATGGCACCATCTTGACTCATTGCAACCTCCGCCTCCCGGGTTCAAGCCATTCCCCTGCCTCAGCCCCAGCCTCCCAAGTAGCTGGAACTACAGGTGTGCACCACCACAACCAGCTAATTTTTTGTATTTTTAGTAAAGACAGGGTTTCACTATGTTGGTCAGGCTAGTCTCAAACTCCTGACCTCCTGATCTACCCGCCTCAGCCTCCCAAAGTGCTGGGATTACAAGCGTGAGCAACCACACCTGGCCACAGGAATACATTTTTAAAAACAAAGGTAAAGTCTCTTTCCAACATCACAATCTGAAAGAATGCACTGTCAGCAGATAAGCAATGCAAGAAATTCTTCAGGTAGAACGAAAGTGAAGCCAGATGAAAATCTGGATCTAAACAAAGGAATGAAGTGCTCCAGAAACTGGTTTTTTTTTTTTTTTAAATAAAAATAACAATAGTGTGTTGTGACTTTATAACATATATACAAATAAAACATAGTAGCAGACAGCTTCTAAATAGCTTCTAATTATTCCCACCTTCTGATGTAATCCCCTTTCCTGGTGTGTAAGATAGACTAGAGACTTATTTCTAATGAATAGAATATACCAAGAATGGTATGATGTCAGTTCTGAGATTAGGTTATAAAAGACTGTGACTTTGATTTTGCTCACACTCTTTCTCTATTTCTTCCTGCTTGCTCACTTGAATGAAGCAATCTGTCATTTTGTGTACTGCCCTATATAGAAGCCCATGTGGCAAAGAACTGAGGGTAGCCTCTGGCCAATAGCCATGAAGAAACTGAGGTCTTCCATCCAAAGGTCACCAGATCTGAATTCTGCCAACCACCATATAAATGAGCTTAGTAGCAGTTTCTTCCCCAGTTGAGTCTAAAGATGACTGAAGCCTTGGTTACACTTTGTTTGCAGCTTTGTGAGCAACCCTGAGAGAGGATCCTGCTGAACTACTCCCAAATTCCTGACCCACAAAAACTGTGAAATAATAAATGTTGTTTTAAGCTACTAAGATTTGGGATAACTTGTTATGTAGCCATATATAACTGATACACCAGGAGAGGTGAAATGAAAGTATATATGAAGATAAAAATATTTTCCCCTTATTTTTTACATGTCTTCAAAAGATAATTAGATGTTTAAGGTAAAAATAATAACAATGGATTATAATTCCCAAATGAAGAAGTGAAATGTATGACAATTTTTTTTATTTTTGACGACAAAAAGAAGATAATTGGTTCTATGAGAAAGGGCTAGGTATGAAGAGTGGAATTGCAAAGTGGTATGAGAAAACGTTTGTAGGTGATGGGTCTGTTCATTATTGATTGTGGTGATTTTTTCATAGATAGGTACATATGTGAAATCTCATTCATTTTGTACACTTTAAATATGTGCTTTATTATACATCAATTATAATTCAAAAAATAAAAATAAAAGTCTAAGATACAGACAAATAGAAATTTATAAAAGAGAAAGGTTTATGTGGGTGTAATTATTACAAAAGACTTCACAGAGGACCCAGCAATAGAGTCAGGATTTGATAAAATGGCAGAAGAAATGTAGGGAAGGAATTAAAGTAGAAATTCCTATAAATCAAAAACATAATCACTATTATTTTCAAGAGATGTTGATACATCCTGAGCCCCCAAATTAAGCCACTCATACTAGAACAATACCAAATTGCCTTAAAATGGACACTGTTGCTTCAGCAGATGACATTCATCTTTATAGCATGGCCTTCCCAGGCAATTTCCCTTTATTAATTATTCTATAATAAGGCTGCATGTCTTTGCTCAGCTCATTTACGGCTACTGCATACCATAAACTTAAACCTTTACTGTTCTTTTTTAGGCCACAAAAGGCTAAATAAATCTATTAAAAACCAGTGCTGGCCAGGCACGGTGACTCATGCCTGTAATCCCAGTACTTTGGGAGGCCAAGGTAGGTGAATTACCTGAAGTCAGGATTTCAAGACCAGCCTGAGCAACATGGTGAATGCCCATCTCTACTAAAAATACAAAAATTACCCGGGCATGGTGGCACATGCCTGTAGTCCTGAGGCAGGAGAGTCACTTGAACCCAGGAAGCAGAGGTTTCAGTAAGCCGAGATCGAACCACTGCACTCCAGCCTGGATGATAGAGCAAAGCTCCATCTCAAAAAATATAAATAAATAAATACATAGATAGCAATACAAGCAATGCATAAGATTGTCACTACAATACACTTGAAAACCAAAAATACTGGGAATGCTTCAAAACTGGGCAGATGACCTCATAAGGGATGTTGTTTCCTGGTGCTCAGCTACTTGGGAGGTACACACAATCCAAAACAGCTCTCATAAATGTGAGTGCATGTATCATAGGCCAAAGCAGATTTTACATAAATCTCCTCTCAAATTTAAATTTTTGGAAACTAAGGGCATACTCTGGGGTATAACTGTAAAGTGAAATACGCTTAGAGAAGATTAAATATGACCAGGCTGGGGAGGTGTTTGTAATGTTGGATTAAGGATTTGGGGCTTAATTGGGAGCCTTATAAGATCTGAAAAAAGAGAGTGACATTATGAAAGATGTCTTAAAGATTAGTCTAGAAGTCATGTGCAGAGGAGAATTAGGCAGAGTACTAATAGGCTGAAAGGTGATTTAAGAGCCCATCATTATCATGGGGTAGATTGAGTGAGATGTAATGAGACTGAGGATAAAGGAAATTATGGTACAATCCTGAACACATTTACTAGTTCATATTTATTGACTATTTTTATGTGCCTGGCACTGTTTTAAGTGTTTACATGTATTAACTATTAGTTAATAACTTAGTAAATGTCCATTTACTAAATATTTACTACGCAATGTATACCATTATTATCCCTACTTTACATTTGAGAAAACTGAGACACAAGAGAGAGCTAGTGAGGATCCCCATCAGCGTTTGAATGGGGCATTCTGGCTCCAGAGTTTCACACATGCTCTGCACCGTCTCAAGCATTCATTCATTCTGTATGAGTCCTGTGAGAAGTACTCAGAGTGCCACTAAAGAAGGAGCCCAGGCCAAGAGAGACCCTGAGTGCATTCACTTTTCTCCATGGCTACTACCTTAGGCCAGGACAGTCTCTTCTGTCAGCAACAGCCCCTAACAGCTTGTCCTGTCTCCAGATGTATTTTCCTCCATCAATCAGTTGTCTGCCCTCACCAAAGTGATCTTCCAAAAGCATCATGCTGATCGCATCACCCATTGGTTCAAAATCATTGGAATTTAAAGTTCAAAGCTCATACATGTCTTACAGGGCCCTACATGATTTGGTCCTGGATGATTTTTTTAGCCTTGTCTCTCATCCCTCTCCATTTTGCATCCTAAGTCCCAGACATAAGGCTTCATGTGTTCTCACGTCTGGGATTTTTGACATAATGCTTTTAAAGTTGGAAATGTTATTCCCCCTTCCATCCACACCACTGTTCTTCCTGGACTGACTCTTACTCATCCTTCCCATCCAATCTGAAAGGTCACTTCCCTCAGAAAGTCTTCTCTGACACCCTGACCCACATCTGCTGTAGGCCTGCCCCTTCCCACCACCGATGTGCTTGGACAGGCCCCTGTGTTGTCACCAATTATACCACATTCTAACTTCATGCTCTGTAGTGGCTCACTCTGCCGAGTATTGGTGCTAATGAGGGCAGTGACTGTTCATTATTTTATTTCCAACACTTAGCATGATACCTGGTACCTAGTGGGCTCTAAATAATTTTTTAAATTGAAGAATAAGTGAGGATTGAGTTTGACAGGACATAGAAAAGAAAAGTGAGAAAGAAATCAAACTTTTTTCAAATACATTAAATCTGACTGGTGCTATTGGCAGAATCAAGAAACATTTAGGAAAATTGTTTTGGAGGTGGGCAGTGGAGAGTTGTTTGTGTAGATTGACCTGTTGGATTTGGTGATAAAATGCCATCCAAGAAGAAATGAATGCCCTGTGTGCAGCTGGAATGATGGGATCTGGGACTCATTCGACAATGAGCCTGGAAATTCAGACTTGCTAATTCCTGGAGATTTTACTACTTTTCTCGTAGGGAATTTTGCTCTTCTCCCTTTGCTCTGTAGTTTTTATGTAGACTGATTGATTGTTTTATTACAATGAAACAGAAATCAAAATTATTACCAGACCCACTCCTTTCCAGATTGTGTGTACAGTCATACATAGAAGGGAGAATTAATTTTCTCTGCATTTTTCAGAAAGTTTGCTTGTAGTTTTTTGGTTTGTTGTTGTTTTCTGAGATGGAGTTTCACTCTTGTTGCCCAGGCTGGAGTGTAATGGCACAATCTTGGCTCACCGCAACCTGCCTCCCAGGTTCAAGCAATTATCCTGCTTCAGCTTCCTGAGTAGCTGGGATTACAGGCATGTGTCACCAGGCCCGGCTAATTTTGTATTTTTACTAGAGGTGGGGTTTCTCCGTGTTGGTCAAGCTGGTCTCAAACTCCAGACCTCAGGTGATCTGCCTCCCTCGGCCTCCCAAAGTGCTGGGATTAAAGGTGTGAGCCACTGCACCCAGCCCTGCTTGTAGTTTTTCTATGGTGCTTGTACTTGCTTATCTAGTAGGTTTCAGAGAGAAGAGCCAAAGCTGAAATGCTTTTAATTCAATTACATAGCAAATATAAACACTATTTCTGATTTTTCAAAAAATAATTTTGGCTTTTCTATATATGACTATTTGATAAGGACTTAATAAAAGGTAGATTTTCTGGATGAAGACTTGTGAATACAATTATAGCTCCCTAGCTACACCAAGCTGACATGCTTGTGCTTCAGCCTGCAGAGACGTGACTCATAGCTGATAAGTGCCTTTAGGGTGAGGTGGGAACCTGTCTTGTTAAAAGCAGCCTAGCCTCTGAGCTACAGAGGAGGTATATCCATAATCTGACTGGCAGATAGTCCCTATCAAAGGACATGTTGGCATCTAGCCTATGGCCTGAAGAACGACACACCCATTTCCTTCTGGGTAACTATATGAAGAATGTGTACATTTGGCTGGACAGAAAAAGTTCTCTCTCTCTGATGAATCATTTAGAAGGGTATATGTGTGACAATATTTCACCCCACTAAAAATGAAGTGTTTTCCTTAATAGGCGTCATGTTTATAGGAGTAGGATCCTCCTTCAAAAAGACCTGAGGGATTACTGGAATCATCAGACATATCCGAGCCCAAACCCCAGCTCTGCCTCTTGTGAGCTGTTTGACTTTGAATTAAAACTTGGATAAGGTGCAGGGTAATGACAGAAATAAGGGAGCTGGTGTGATGACGGAAAGATAAGCCTGATATGTCAGACTGACTGACTTTGAGTGTAGAGCCCAAAAGACAGAGGACTGGAATGCAGGAGAGAACACAAAGCTGGATATTCAGATTTGCAACTCATCTTCAAAATAAAGCTATGCAGCAGAGGTGACTCTGCCTCAGATGAAGCATGTGTATATTTAGGGTATTACTGTATAATCCCAACATTGCCAGAGGGAACATAGGAATATATTAAAAAGTGGTTTATAAGGTTTAAAATGGGCAGAGTTATTTTTGAATATTTTTTCTAAGCAGTGACACTTATAGATTTATTCTAAATAAGTGTACCAAACGTAAAATTATTCTTTGAGTTGAGCTCAACAGAGCCAATCTTTATACAGCTTCCGCAATTCACCCTAGTTAGCTCATGTCGCCAGATTCTGTCCTTCCAGATTGATGTGTTTAATAGCATCTGTCAGCAATGGTTGCAGAGTAGCATTTTAATAGTTCCCACAGATTTTCATCAGAATATGCTGTACTCCAATCACTGTGCCAGTGACAACTCCCCAGTTGGCGTTGCAACACTTTCTTTAGCAGAGGTGGCCATGCTGCAGGCGTTTGAGATACTAACGGTTGCAGCAGTCGAAGACTGGTTAACAAATGAAACACCAAAGACGGTGTTTATGTGGCTGTGTGTACCCAAGTAGTGATTTACGTTATTTTCAGCACAGATGCAAACTCTGTGCATAAGAACAAGCTGCCTCTTTCTGGAATAGTGAATGTGTAGGTAACAAAAGCATAACAGAGTCTGGACTTTTAGGCAAATTAAAAGTCTAAAAGCTTCTTGCACAAGAGACAAATTGGAATGTAATTAATTAAGTGAAATGAGGATTCGCCATGGAATTTCTTCAAGCATCCAGTTTCCCTTGTCACTTAAAGTACTTGATTAAAATTCATTACCCACAACATCTCTTACATAAAGCATGGCTCCCCACATTGATTTCAACTGATTTCATTCATTATGAGGAACATTTTTGCAGAGGGTATTCATTCCTACAAAATTAATAGTTTACCTTAATAACACCTGAACTGGAAATAAGATTTGTCCCAGCTTAGCTTTATGCTATTCATATTTTGGTGTGAGCTACAAGCATGCATGTGTTACAATAATCTCCCAATAATTGAGTTCCATTCTCTAGCCCCCTTTCTTTATTCAGGGAAAGAATGAATACACGGTTCCTATTCCCCTAGAATTGCCTGCCTATCTTTGACAATATATCAGGACTTAGAAAACATTCCATAAGAAAATAAAACCCAAAGGCTCTCCTGGAGTCTCTGGTGATGAGGTAGGTCCTGCTCTACATTGTGGCTCCATCAACTGCCTCCTCCCTCCACCTATTCCTAGTTTTAAAAATGACCACACAGCACAGAGTATCCCTGATGGGAAAAAGTGTTAATAATCGGGGGTACTGGGTCTCATAGATGAGAAGCAGCTTACCTAAAGACCCACAAAGCCAGATGAAGACTTCAGAACTCCAAACTGCCTCAATACATCCAGCGTGGTACACTCAAGGGTGCAACCAACGTCATTCTCATTTAGATGTCTATAGAGGGCAATGACCCTCAGATTCTAAGAACTACATCCCAACACTGTAAGTTTTAAAAGCTGCTGTTTAGAAGATGGTTTAGGAGGCAGAAAAAGAGCTGAAAGGCAGACATCATAATTAATGAAAACCTTACATTGGTGCATTACTTAATTACTTCCCAATCCCTTCCTTTCAGCCTGCTTGACAAAACAGACCATCTGTGGGGAGAATAGGTGGTAGAAGAGAAAACATGACTATTCCACTATCAGAGGCCTTTATTCAGAGAGGTCAGGTGCAAAAGACATTAAGCATCAAAATACATGAGGGGTTAATAGGGCCAAATTGCAACATTCAGTGGAAAGGTTATGTGAAATATATTAACAAAACAAATGTATATGTTTTCCAGTATGCTTTCCTCCATTTAATTTAGATACCTGGGTTCCCTGCACAAAGCATGCACTCTACGTATAGTTGCTGAACTTCAACAAATAGAAGTCTAATAGAATATTTAAAAAGTAAATAAAGCAATGCATAAAATAAATAGTATAATAGGATGCCATTCTAATAAGTGTGTGCTAGCTTATGCCTCACAGCACTGATAAAGGCAGGCCAACTTTTCTAAAAACAAGGTGTGTGTCCCCAATTGTTGTTGAATGCTGTTTCTTCTGCTTCTTTGGCCTCCTGGAGCCATGCAGCCTGATGCATGTCATAGCATGACTCATTTTTAAAACTGCCCCAGGAGTTTCTGAACTTTTATTTTAATAAGGTAGAAAAATACAAACAGCATTTATCTGGGATTTTGTCCTTTTTTTTTCCCGGATGCATCTGTGGGTGTGTGTGGCAGCTTGGCTTTCCTGGGCATCAGTTTGGAGAGTACCTCTGGGACACTGATGGGTCCAGCTGCCTCTTGCTTTGTTGAAGGATGTGGGAAGCACTCCATTCCTGAGGCTCACAGCTGATGCCATGAGGAGTAATCATCTCCCTGTGATAGGGGCTGCAAAGCACTTTTAGAAAATCATTACCAGATTACAAGAGGTGAGAGCCTTTGGGCCCAGGTTCCAATTAGACAGAGGTTAACATAATGGCCTCATATTTATTGAGCTGTTTGTGTCAGGCATTGCGATTAGCTCTTTACATGGCCTATCATTTATTTATATTGCAAGTAACCTGATGTTTTAGCTCACAAGGTATACAGTGTTTATTTAACAGGAAGTCAGGAGATAGGTATCCTAGGCCTGGCTTGGTGGATCAACAATATCATCAAGTAGAAAGTCTCTTTCTGCCTTTCACTCTCATCATTCTTAGGGCTTCCTTGGCTTCACAAGATGGCTGCCACTGTGCTAGACAGTTGCATTAAAGACAGGAAGAAGGAGGAAAGAATAGTCACCAAAAGAGTTCCCCTTTCTTATATATTGCTTTTGCAAAGAGGCAAACACTTTTCCAGATATCACATAGCATATGTTCCATCAATCTCATTTCACAGAACTGGGGCACAGAGACACCCTTAGTTGCAAAGAAGGCAACAAAGAGAGCATTTAGCTTGGAAATGGATTGGGAATGGCTATTGGATTAGCCAAGCAATGGTATCTGCCTTAGATGGATTATTTATTTAATTCTTAAAATATCCCTTTGAGTGGAGATGCTGTTATTATTTCATGTTGGTAGATGAGGAAGCAGAATAATTAATGAACTTGTCCAAGATCACAAAGCTAATAAGTGGTTTGACCATTGCAGGTATCTGTATGCCTTGGTGGTTAAGAGGGCAAGAGATAATCCAAGGTGTACTACTGCTTAGTCCAAAGTACACTACTTTCTAGTTGTATAGCTTGGGATGTTATTTAACTTCTTTGTGCCTCAGCTTGCTCTTGTAAGATGGAGATATAAGACTTCCAATAGGTTTATTGTAAAGATTAAATGACTTATTACTTGTAAAATTACCCAGAATATTGCACATAATAAGCATTAGAAATGGGTTACTAAGAAGCCATGACACAAGCAGCTTTGTTTGTAATAATCCTGAGCTGAAAACACCCTAAATGCTCATCATTAATAGAATGGGAAAAGATTGAGGTATATTCATATGATCAATTACAATTTATCAATGATAAATGATGAGTTAGTAATACGCATAGCAACACAGGTGAATCTCACAGTGAGTGAAAGAATTGAGACAAAAGAGAATACATTGTACAATTCCATTTATGTGAAGTTCAGATACAGACAAAACTAATCTATTGTGTTAAAAGTCATAATGTTCCATCCGAACAAGAGTTACCTTTGGAGAATTAAGTGTTGAGAGGACATGAGGGGGTGTTCTGGGGTGCTGAAAAGAATCTGTATCTTGACGGTAATGGTGGTAGCACAGGTATACGCATGTAAAAATTCATTGTTTTATACAATTAAGATGTGTGCATTTTACTGCATGCAAGTTATATCTCATTTTTAATAGTAAATTAAAGAAAAGAATCCATGAAATACACCCATTCATGCTAACTGGTATCTTCGGTGAAAACTCTTAGAAGAAAATGGTGGCAAGGAGAAGAGAAAGGGGCACATCAATATTATAGATTATTCGCCTTCTCTCAGAAAGCCTCTGGTGCCCTCTCCCCCATCAGAGGAAATACCCTCTAAGTTTGAGCCATTTTTCCAGTTATGGAGATGTGTTTGCACCGGAGCCATCTTTACTCCCTTCCCTGTTCCCTGGATGTCAGCAATGAACTTTGGCAGTGAAGCCAATATGAATACAAAGCTGGTTGCACTTCATGAACACTATCCTGTAATCAAATTGCCTACTGATTCACCAAAAATAAGGCCAGGATACATTAGCCTGGGATGCCCCTAGAACTGTCCCTTCAAAGGCAGAGTACAATGGAGCTGACCACTTAAAGGGCTCCAGCTCTCTGGGGAACAAGTAGTCATGGATAGTGCCATTAGCTGAGGTAGAAACATCAGGAAATGATGTGGACAAGTTCATTAGGCTACAAGAGCAGTCATTTTGGGCAATTCTAACCCTAGAAAAGATCCTCTGAGGAAGAGATTCAGAATCAAAACAAGGCAATATTTGGGCTTTGTTAAATTTTGATTATTGCCAGGGACCTTAGGGTATGAGAAATGACTTGATAGTAGTTTGTGCCTATAGGAGGTGTGTAGAAGGGTATGCTACCCCTCGACTAGGCAAGAGATGCCTGAATTTTACAAACACCCAAACTCAAAGACTTTTTTTCTTTTTAATCCTATGAGAAATCTTTTTTTTAGTTTCAGTGAATGACTGAGCAAACAGGAGAAGGATACAGGGGGTAAACTGGTCCCCAGGCCAGCATTTCTGGCCTGCAGGCACAGGAGCGAAGGTATGGAGGAGAGATCACCACCTTGGCTCTGGAGAATCAGAGTATCTTCGTTTAAAGCTGGTCACTGGCAAAGCATTCAAAGTGCTGCCTGAGTTCTCTCCCTCCTTTCTGCTTGGAAACGCCTGAAAATCCTGCCAGAAAAGTGATGCATAGAGAAGGGAGACTGCCCACCAAAGCTGCCTGGGAAGCATGTCCAGGTCAGTCTCCATCCTGGTGGCTTCCAGTGGACACAGCCCCAGCTTTGGCCTACCCTGCCCCAGCAGACCCCTTGTCCCATTAGCCTTGGGTCTGCAGAGGGTTACCCTGCGAGTGGGCTGCAGGGCCCAGGATGAAGTGCAGGCTGAGCCATGGGCACATCTTAATTTGTAAGTTACATATTTAGATATGTTCTGTGTGGGCCTCTGTGTATACTCTTGCCCTGGGCCCCACAAATGTTGGTACCAGACCTATGAAAGGAAAGTATCAGAGAACCTGATGTTGTCCTTCAGAAAATCCCCTTCCCACTCCCCACCACCCATGCCCATATCCACCTTCAACCACAAAGTGATGGAAGAGAAGCTACTTGCCCTCCTACATTATCTCTCTTTCTTTCCATGGCCCCATGCTGAGAAATTCCAATACGGGGCATTTGGGATTTAAGACATTCGTTGGCATCCTTGCTCAGCTTGGCCTCCTCCTGGTGTGACCACCGTAGTCCCTCCCAACCTAGATGAAGTAAGTTTAAAGGGATCATTGGACTGACAAAGACCGATGTTGCTTTTAAGGAAAAAAAAAAAAAGAAAGAAAAAGGGTATTTTTCTCCCAGGAAGTACAGCATTCTTCACAAATGTTATTCTTTCATTAGAATTCACAGCACCCGCGGGGAGCCTGCTGATATCATTAGTACTGATTTTATGGATGGAGAAATTGAGTCATTCACCAGGTCTGCAGGTTGTGATTTGGTGGCCGGAAAACAGAAGCTCTTTTCTCTTTTTGGATTGAATTATATCTCATTTCCATAAGCAAAATACTCAGGAGAATATGGCTTTTCTACTTCAAACAAGTATCTTCTTAGACACAGTTTGATGGCTTTGGGGCATACACATTCTGTCTTGACATATGATAGCTTTCAAATTCCATATGGTTGGACCACACTCTAATTAGGAATGGTTTTGCAGATGTTAGATGAGCCTTCTGGAGCATTGGGTGCCCTCAGCAGACCCACCAAAGACAACATGGGAAACTTGGTAGGTGTGAAACTTTTATAAGTCCCAAAGAGTGTGGCTCAACCTAAACACACTAAAGCCTAGCTTTGAAATGTAAATAAATAGTTATCGTTTTAACATTCTCTCTCTCTCCTAAATACCTGCTGAAATTCAATCCATTCAATGTGAAGATGTTAAAATTGGCCTCTGTTTGGCCCAACTGATAGGTGGTCACCAATGCTGATGGCATACTTCTAGATGATGCATAAAGGAAATCCCTGCAGTCTCCAAAGTAGAAACAAGCAAACAAAACCACAAAAGTCTGTTTGGAGGCCCAACCACAATTTCATGTTAATTGGTCATTTTCATGGAGCTTACAGACAAATCAAAGGGAGGATGCATTTCTGCTAGCATGACTCAGCATATAAGCCAGGGAACATTTCTGTTTTCAAAGGGTAGAAAATCCATGTTTTTATTCAATGAACATTTATTGAAAACTTTCTCTGTGACAGGCAATAAGACACAAGTTTAGTTTTTATTATTAGGGCTCCCAGCCTGAATGCGGACAAGCGTGGAGAAAGACTGGCTCAATATAATATTTGCTGCCATTAGAGTCTGCGTGAAGTAAGGTGGCTGCACACAGGAGGAAGGATCTATCAAGTTGGATAATATCTCATAGAGAAGGTAAGGCTCTGGATTTCTCAGAACTAGGATGACAAGAGGGCAGACATAGAGAGCGGAGTCAGAGTAGAAAGAGCTGTGGTGCAAAGGCAGGGAGGCAGATGGCCAAGGTATACTTCGGGAGCTCACCGTGATTCAGACTGATAAGACCACAGTGCTCATGAGGGGTAAGCTGGAGAGACTATGAAAGGCGGCATGTCTTGTGCCGAGGAGTTCAGGTTTTATCCCAAGGACAGGAGGAAGTCTGTGATCAGATTAAAGGGAAGGGGAAGGGTTCATACAGTCTGGTAACTTTTAAAAAGTCACTCTAGTTGCCAACACTAGGGAATGTACTAGGGATAATAGACGCAAACTGGTTATTGATTGCCTCGCAAACATGGAGCCCAGACTTCAAAAACACCCTTACATTTCCCAGTTCAATACCATAGAATCACTAAAAAGCTGGTGGTTAAAAGTTGAATGGTTTTGCATTCAAGCTTCAGCTGTACCATGTACTAGCAGTGTGACCTTAGGGAAATCACTGAACTTTTCTGAGCCTCTGTTTTATCATCTGTGAAACCAAGATAACACTGGTGCCTACCTCGCAGAGATGTTATTTTGATTAAATGAGATGTTGCATGTGAAGTGCTCAGTACACTTGTTAATATATATGTTAAACAGCCCCTCTGGCCTTTTCAGCAGCTCACTATGGTGGTTGTAACAGGTGGAGAAACTGGTAGCAATTACTCAGCCCAAAGACCTTCAGCAGCTGTGGGGCCTCTGCCATGCAACCACAGTCATAGCTCCCGACTGACTTGGCAGCAGCAGGAAAGGGCTTGACTGCATTTTGATAGAGTTTCACCAAATTTGCCAAAGCTTTGTCACATATTTTCTCACATTCTTGACAAGCTGAGAGCAGAGAAAGACATGGCCGGGGTGGAAAAAAAAGAATAGGTTAGCAACACAGAAAATCAGGCTGTCTGAAACTCTGCCACTGGCCCAGGTTGCTGCTTATGGAATCCAGGGAAAGCTGACAGAGTTCACAGCACTCACTGCCCATACTCCCGACACCCAGTTAGGTCAGGAGGCACAGAAGGCAGATTCTCTACCCTACACTGCCTTTAACTCTTCTCAGAACTGTAAGAACTCACCAGCATGTCCCAGCAATCAGCCCCCATATCCCTCCCAGCAGGTCTAGAAACTGAGAACCAAGCCAAACACTAGCACTTTTAAGTATCAAAGAGATGTAAGCTATAATAGTGGCCTACCCATAGAGGACATGGGGAGGCCACTCATGTAAACAAATAATTTTCTATCCAACCAAGAATCTGTTTTTCTTCAGAGCAACAATCCGTCAGCTATTCTTGCAACAAAAAAGCTTGAACCTGACCAAACTTCAGGTACCACTGCTATTTGTAAACTTACAAGTAGGAATTCCAGATTGAATTGGCCATCAGGCTTTTAGGCTGCACACGTAGGCTAAGTCTAAGAGATGGCCTTCCCTGAATCTGTATGTGGGCCTATTACTGCCCAGGCAGGGCACACCATCTCTGGCAGTATCACTGTGTTTTGAAACAATGCTTATTGACCTCTAACTGAGAATTTAATGGATTTGATTTCTTCTATTTTCTCAAGGAAATACTAAAACTAATTATTTTCTACAAAGGAAAGTGGCTGTGCTTTGGGTGGGAAGGTATATGGAGGCATGACTTTTTTTTTTAACTTCTTCAGCTGCCCAGTCTCACATGGGCTCCTCATCACAGTCTCTATAACAGTGGTTGCTAAAGTAAGTCCCACCAGCCTTTTTGAGGCTGGGACACAGGGTATTAGTGGGGGTCACAGTGCAGGAGTTCTAGTTCTGACTCTGTCCCTGCACAGTTCTTTCCAGGTAGACACTGTCCAATTCTTCCTCTTAGTGTAAAGTAAGTTACACCACTTCCCCTCTTTGTGTCTGCTCCCTCATTTATCAAATGAAGGGTTATACTCACCTATTATTTAGGCCCTTTCTAGCTCTAAAATTTCCTTGAAATCCTGAGAAAGTGTACATTCATACTGTTTTGACTTATGCAGTTTGGTATTCCTGCAGAGACACAAGTTCTACAGTGATTCTGAATGTTGAAGCTTTAGCCCCCAGTGTGATGGTATTTGAGGATGGAGTCTCTAGGTAGTAATTAGAGTTAGATGAGATCATGTGGCTGGGGCCCTTATGATGGGATGAGTGCCTTTATAAGAAGAGACATGAAGGAACTTGCTGTCTTCAGTCACGTGCCATGTGAGGAAAGGTCATGTGAGGACACAGATAGAAGGTGATCATCTGCAAGCCAGGGGGCATGCCCTCACCAGAAACTGAATCAGACAGCATTTTAATCTTGAGCTTTCCAGCCTTTACAACTGTCAAAAATAAATTTCTGTTGTTTAAGCCACCCAATCTATGGTATTTAGTTATGGCAGCCCGAGCAGACTAAGACAGCAAGCATTCTCTAGGATCCTCATGGTGCCTTAGCCTTGGCTATCTTTGTGTTGGAAAAAGACCCACCCTCAGGAGTCAGGGTACTATGGAATGTAGCATCAAATAAGGCAAAGCGGAGGCTTCTAAGGCCTTGTTCAAATGAAGATAACCCACATTGTCACACAATTTCACACATTGTTAGTTTGATAGGAGCAGAAATTGCCTGAACTAGGCTATAAAGTTCTTTAAATAAGTACTCAGTAGATAGCTATGGGAAATGAATGACCACTTCCAGTCCTCTTTGGAATCAGGCAGGGTAGGAATTCTAAAAGTGTATTAGTAAGCTTAAACAAGAAAATGGATATTTCCAGCAACAAATCCAATTCCCAGAGCTTGTTATTTTCAGCACTGTAATGATTTCCATGGTATAGCTTTTAGCTCCACTGGAAACGACAATGCAAGTGTCACTCTGAACATCAAATACCTTAAGTGGCATCTTGTGCATTCTTATTCTTTCAGGACCAATTCAAATGTCATCTCTTCTATGACTTTTCTAAATGTCATTCAAAAATGACATTTGTATATTTTTACATTCCGTGGTATCAGTACAGAATTTATTAACCTTTCCTCAGGGTTCTCATTACAACTCGGTTTTACTTTTATATAGCACTTATCACATCATATTACTGGAAGGTGAGTATGAGCTCTCTGAGGGAAAAGTTCAATAAATGCTTGAATGAATGAATGAATGAATGAGTTGGTTCTCTTTGTAGATGACTGATTCCTCATTTATCTCAGGCTTCCAAAGACTCTTTGACTTGACTAACGGACTGAGGCTCTACCTCCATCTGCCCATCTATTATATCATCTATTATATGATGCTATGAATGGTAAATGGTCTCATTTTTTGCCCTTAGAATCTTCAATCAGCCATGACAGTTGCCAGGATGCAAAGCCAGTAAGCTCCAAAGGTCATAGATAAGATCCTATGTTTTAATAATATTTGTCCCAACTGTTGTTTTGTCCATATTTCAAAGATTTCTTGATCTGTATTCATCCGAAAACTGTTGACAGTTCACAGCTGCCAAAAGACCACGATAACAGCATGGAATAGCATGTGGCCTAACTTGGGAGGTCTGTCCTCCTCTTTATCAGAAAATTAACTCTCCTGAAGTTTATGGTCTTGATGAACTTCTTTTAAACAAAATAAAGCCAGTTATTTTGATGGTAATCCAGATGTTAAATTCCGAATAAACTCTACAGCACAGTCTTCCATCAACTCCTGAATCTGACGAGTGGCAAATGATAACGTAAGCAGATTTTATCTTAGTACCTGAATGTTTCCCTTTTGATCTTTTCTGTCTTTCTCTGACTGGCATCTAGGCCATGCTCTATTCCTCTTGAATATTGATTATGGTTGGCTTTTCCCTATTTGACACCTTCAAGGAAATATCCTTAGGGTACATAGAGTTAAATAGTTAAAGACTTACCTAGACATCAGTCATAGGCATATGTCATGTTGGAATGAAAATGAGTGAAGCTGATCTTTTAGCAAGAATCTTGCCCTCAAATAATACCAGGTAGGCAGCCCTTCTGAGGAAGCCATGACAGATGTGGCCATAACTAAAGTGACATGTGGAAAAGAGTGGAGAGATGTTGGAGTGTTCTCGAATAAGGTTCTTGGGTGAATTCACTTTTCCACTCTACCTTCACTTCTCCCACAAGTCCATATTAAGCACTTACTATGACCTAATGCTGTCCTAGGCTCAGGGGAAACAGCAATAAGTAAGACCAGATCACTGTGCCCTCATTGAGCTTCTGGTAGAAGAGAGAGACAGTACGTAAGTGAATAACTAAATATGTAATTTCAGGAAAACACTTCTGGTATTGTGAAAAACACAAATGAACAAAGAGTATGGCATTTCCTCAAAAAATTAAACAAAACATTACCACATGATTCAGTAATTCCACTTCTGGTAATATGCCCGAAAGAACTGACAGCAAGGACTCAAACAGCTACTCGTGCACCCACGTTCATGGCAGCGATTTTCACAGTAGCCCAAAGATGGAAACAGCCCAAGTGTCTATCAATGGATGAATAGATAAACAAAATGTGTTACATACATACAGTGGAATATTATTCAGCCCTAAAAAGGAAGTAAATTCTGCCACATGCTATCACATGGATGAAACTTGAAGTCATTATGCTAAGTGAAATAAGCCAGTCATAAAAGGACAAATATTGTATGATTCAACTTATGTGAGGTACTTACAGCAGTCCAATTCATAGAGACAGTGGAGTATAGAATGGTTGGTTGTTTTTTCACTATTCCCATGGGGAAATGGGAGTTGTTTAATAGGCACAGAGTTTGAGTTTGGGAAAATGAAAAAGTTCTGGAGATGAGTAATGATGGTTGCACAACAATGTGTATATAGTTAACTGCCACTGAACTGTACACTTAAAAGTGGTTGTAATAGTAAAGTATTATGCATACTTTACCATAATAAAAAAATCAAAAAATATTTTTTTAAAAAATGGACAAGGGACTGAGAAGACTCCTTTGATAAGAGGTGACATTTGATTAGAGACCAAAGTGATGATGAGAACATGAGATGATATAGAGAAGCAATTCTGGATTTTGTTCTAAGTACAACAGAACACCTTTGAAGGGTTTTGATCAGCGAAAGGACAGAGCTCATTTGCTTTTAAAAAGATCATGCTGGCTGCTAAGTGGAAAGCAGACTAAAAGGGAGGAAACCTGGGGGCCAAAAGACCAATTAAGAGACAACTGCCGAGGCGGGCGGATCACGAGGTCAAGAGATCAAGACCATCTTGGCCAACATGGTGAAACCCCATCTCTACTAAAAAATACAAAAATTAGCTGGACGTGGTGGTATGTGCCTGTAGTCCCAGCTACTCAGGAGGCTGAGGCAGGAGAATTGCTTGAACCCAGGAGGCGGAGATTACGATGAGCCGAGATTGTGCCATTGCACTCCAGCCTGTCGCCTGGTGACAGAGCAAGACTCTGTCTCAAAAAAAAAAAGACTACTGCAGTTGTGTCAGGCAATCCTTCACATTGCTGTAAAGGAATACCTGAGGCAGGGTAATTTATAATGAAAAGAGGTTTAATTGGCTTATGGTTCTGCAGACTGTACAAGCATAGCACCAACATCTACT
This sequence comes from Cacajao melanocephalus, assembly GCA_963573385.1. Lineage (NCBI taxonomy): Eukaryota > Metazoa > Chordata > Mammalia > Primates > Pitheciidae > Cacajao > Cacajao melanocephalus. Next base: position 150,586 of record CAUYLG010028772.1, read on the forward strand.
TAGCTTCTGGTGATGCCCTCAGGGAGCTTTACTCATGGTGGAAGGGGAAGTGGGAGCAGGCACATCTCATGGTGAGAGTGGGAGCAAGACAAAGTGTAGGCGGGAGGTGTCACGTGCTTTCAAACAGCCAGATCCTGAGAGAACTCACTCACTACCATGAGGATAGCACCAAACCATGAGGGATCAGCCCCCATGACCAAAACAGTGCCCACCAGGCCCTACCTCCAACACTGTAGTTTACATCTCAACCTGAGATTTGGAGGGCACATCCAAACTAATCAGCAGTCATCTAGGCTAGTGACTATGATGGCTCAGGGGATGTTGAGATAATAGATAGTGAAAAGTGGTTGAATAAGGATTATATTTGCAAGGTAAACTCATCCAGACTCACTAATGGATTTGATGTGGGATGTGAAGGAAAGAAATGCATGAAGGGTGACATATTGGTTTTTAACTGAGCAACTTAGTGAATGGGGCTCCCATCTACTAAGATGCAAATGATTATGGGAAATACTAGTCAGGGAATGACAAGGGGATATGGGGAGGCAATCAAGAGATGTCTTACCTAAAAAGTGAAACCATAAACTCCATGTCCAGGAGAGCACTGGCACATAAAAGCCCTTTATTAAATAATCATTGAATGAGTCAATGAATGAAACCAAATGTCCCCATGGTAGTGCGTAAATACAGGGAGGAAGAAAGGAAAAATGGAAACTAGCTCTAAATTTTACAATATATGATGGAGTGCATTTGGCAAATGATATGATGGTAAGGACCCAAGGTTAGAATTTCAGACAATTGGGTTCGAGTCTCAGAAAATATTTCCAAACCTCAGATTTCTCTTTCTAGTTTTTATTCCAGGACCTCTCCCTTTTTCTTCCTCCACAGGAAATGTGTTCACATATTTATTCGTCCCTGCCAGCAGGCTCATATCCCTTATATCCCTGTGCATAAGTACAAATGGATAGCCCTCAAGACAGGGAACATCCAATCAGTGTGCTCCTCAGCTGTGGGATGAAACAAGACTGAAGCCCCTCCTGCCAGTGACCACACTCACCACCAACCACTACTTTCCCACTCCCAATGTCCACAAACCCAGCATTCCTACAGGAGCTGCTTGGCAGTCCAGACAAATTCCCATAAATCAGTTCCCCCAGAGGGTCTCACTCTCTGAGGACATGATTTTAACCAAGCTGGGGACAAGAGTAGTTCATACCATACATTGGCTAGTCTTGAACTGACCTACTAATTGCTCTTACTGAGTTTTGGGCAGGTTCCTACAGAGACTTGCAGAGCAACTGGTGGGAAGAAAATCTGTTAAAAGTTGCCTTCGCAACTGGGGAGGGCATAATGCAAAATGAGAAATACCTGTGAAAAAGCTGTAAAATAGCTGTGGGGTGAGAGCCTTGCCTTTATTTCACATATTACTGTGTTTTCACATATTAACCACTTTTGTACTGGCTCTTCCACAGGATGGAGGGTACAGAGTCTGCCTACATCAGCTCTCTTGCCCATTTCTCTTCCGGCAAAAGTTACGCCGCCAACCACCATCTGGACTACCTCTCCACAAAACACTGATGCAGACACTGCCTCCCCAACCAACGGCACTCACAGCAACTCGGAGCTCCCAGTTACAGCATCAGCCCTGACATCTCTGCTTCCTAAAAACATTTCCATAGAGTCCAGAGAAGAGATCACCAGCCCAGGTTCGAATTGGGAAGGTACAAACACAGACCCTTCACCTCCTGGGTTCTCATCAACAAGCGGTGAAGTCCACTTAACACCCACACCGGAGGAACACAGCTCGGGCACTCCCGAAGCAGGCATGGAAGCTACAGTGTCTCAGTCCCCTGCTGAGCCTCCCACACTCATCTCCCCTCAAGCTCCAGCCTCATCACCACCCTCATCCCCATCAACCTCACCACCTGAGGATTTTTCTGCCTCCGTCACTACCAACCACAGCTCCACTGTGACCAGCACCCAGCCCACTGGAGCTCCAACTGCACCAGAGTCCACGACAGAGGAGTCTAACTCTGACCACACGCCCACTTCACATGCCACGCCTGAGCCAGTGCCCCAGGAGAAAACACCCCCAACAACTGTGTCAGGCCATGTGATGTGTGAGCTCATAGACGCGGAGACCACCACCACCTTTCCCAGGGTGATCATGCAGGAAGTAGAACATGCATTAAGTTCAGGTGAGACTCTATCCAGTCACTAGTTTTCTTTACTTCACACACATGTTAAGAATGCAGGTCAGTGAACCAAACACAATGAAATCAGTTCGAATTTTGGAGTGTAACAGCTAAGTTTAATTATAATTCACAAGAATTTCCACAAGAGTGTAAACTTTATTTTTAGTCACTTAACAATTTCCACAAGTCACCGTAGCCAATTGCACTTTTATGATTTGTTTTCACAAGTCATGATGATGCTACAGGGAATGTAATCGCATGAGACCAGATAACAAAGGGATTAACAGCATGGCTTTGGTCAAGCCCCCTAGGTTTCAATTCTGGCTCCTGACCTTGGACAAGTTATTTCACCTCTCTGTGCCTTTATTTTTCCGCCTCTGTAAAATGGGATAAAACAGGTTCTACTGCATACAGTTCTTGTGGAGATTAACTGAAATGACATAAAGCAATTAGAACAGTTCCTGGCAGGGAGTAAATGCTCAGAAAATGTCAGTTGTTATTATTATTCTGCTGAGTGTTTTAAAGCAGTATTTCCCTTTGGGAAACCAGTCAAAGTAGAGTAGGAGTAGAGAAAACTTGATAATTTTTTATAGTCACTGATGTATTTCAAGGGAAAAACAATAAATTTTATAAGATGTCACATTTGTTTTTATTTTCCCAGTAATTCTGTGAAGTTAGTATTATTTTTATCTTGGTTTTGTAATCTTGGAAATTATGGTGGAGAGAAATTGAGGGTTCTTTCTGAGGTCACTTGCATCTGACATTTATGTGAAGACAGTACAGTTTTAGGGTATTGGGTAGGAAGAGGCTTTCATGGGAGCATTTGTCCACTTAGCTAAGAAAGAGTGAGATGAGAACAGCCAGAAGTCAGAGGGGAAAAATGGAGCTGCAGCCCCTCCCCTGGGTGGTCCTGTGAGAGATTTGGACTAAGAAGGTAATTTCCAGACAGAACCCTGCATGGCCAGTTGGAGTCAAAGGAATGGCCATCACCAAGGAAATAATCATGTCTTTTAACAAACAATTGATATACATCCACCATGAATGAAAACTGTGTTTGACAGCAGAGGTGGGAAGAGATAGAACTAAGATTAATGAAGACGTGATTCCTCATGGAAGAGCTCACAATTTAGTAAGGGAAGAAGTCCAAAGAATTGCACATTTTTATTTCAAAGGTCCAGTATATCATTGAGGACCTCAACAAGAAAAAGAGAAACACTCAGACTGGAATAAAGGAACTAATGACAAAGGTCTGGCTGGGGAACGGGAGAACCACAGGGGGTCACGATAGCAGGGCTGTTACAGGTCGGGCCTAGGAGGGAAAGAGGGAGTAGTAACCAGAACCCCGAAGGAGAGGCCCAGCAGAGTTGACCATGTCAACAGGAACCGGGACTCTTGGCTGAGGGACAAAACGATCTCAAGGTTAACCTCCCTGGAGTGAAAGAAATGAATACTCTACCCTCCCTCTCACTGCTCCTCTGATATACAGCCAGAAACCAAGAACAAGGGGACCCGCTGGTGTGTTCCATGCAGGTTGGCCTCTTGGAGGGCTTGTCAGAAAGCCACAGGGAGAAGGGTGGAGAAAGATCTGCAAGGTGAAGGGAGGAAATCTGTTGACTCCTCTGTGCAGCCCATCATCCCATTAACACCCTGTTGTTTATACCTCCAGGCCAGCACTTCAACACTGAGCTTGGATGTGTACCTTCAGTCTGTCTCTATCCCAACCCCTACACCCTGGGTTCCCAGCATGAAGATAACATGTCTGGCATTGGTACCTGGAGCAGAGTGGGAGTTGACTTAAGATATGTGATATCTTAAGAACCATCTTTAAGAAAGGGACCATCAAAATACAGTGACCCCACCTCTTTTCTTTCCTAGTTCAGGCCCTCACCACCACCTATGTGTACAACTTTTTCAGTTTTTAACTGGCTTCCCTCTCTTCCCTTTTTCTCCCCTTCAGGATACCTTAGACATAGCAGCTTGATTTTCCTGAGGACAAAATCTGAGCTTACCATGCATGAATCTCTAAAGTGACACATCTACCCCTTCCTACAAGTACCCTAGTTTTATGGGTTGGATTATGCAAGACAGTTCTGTTCTAATATCTTGGCTTGTTTTTTAGCCTCTATGTCTTGATTTCTTCAACTCTAGGCCAGCAGGGTCAAGAGGCCCCAAATTGGTGGCAGTTGGCTCATAAACTTTGAAGTTCATGGGAATATTGCACACAGCAGAAACTCAGAAAAAATAAGGGAGGTAAGAGAACAAGTCCCAAAGAATTGTACGTTTTTACTTCAAAGGTCCAGTATATCATTGAGGAGCTCAAAAAGAAAAAGAGAGACAGACTGGGATAAAGTAACAAAATGCTTAACCGGCTAGAGAAGAGAGGCGTGGTAGGTTAGAGGGACATCACTGACCAGTGCACACTTCACAGAGCAAAGAGTATTTATCCTTATGATCTACTAAATCAAAAAATATTTAGAAGACCCTCTTCTTCATGCAAACAAGTATGAGACGTATCCTTTGAGATTTTATATTTCAAGTAGAGAGGAAGGACACAGGACAAATAACTCTTAACATCAGTACTTACTTTCTAATATGAGAATGGACCTTGATAGGCAGAAGGATCTTTGGGACAATGTGATAGAAACTGCTCACTTCAAAGGTAAAGAAACTGTGTTCCAGAAGTTGGAAGTGCCTCACCCAAGGTCACATGGCTCAGTGACAGCATTGGGCCCTGCGCCCAGGGTCCGGATCCCGAAGCCATGGTCAAGTCCTCTCTTACCACTCTGAATTGCTGCACTGCTCCTTTATTAGCTAGCAGACCTAGCAGCATTCTGTGGGTTTGCGCTTCAGGTTACTATTTTGAGATGCTCTTGTTTAGAGATTCTTTATGCTGCCTTTAGTAGTGGCAGTAATAACATCACATTTTGCATAGCATTTTGTCTTATTCTATGTGGGTTCACGTAGCATGTTTCTATTAATCCAAGGATTCATCCACTCAACAAATATCTAAACATAGTCACCAATGAATAATCCTGGAACAAAGTGAACATTATGGGAGTTAAATTTGACTAGAGACGTTAAGGAAGGGCTCCATGGTAGAGAGAGCAGGGAGCTGAGTTGCAGGAAATAAAGGAAATTTGGGCCAAAAGAGAGATGAAGGGGATTTGGGCAAAGGGAGTTTCAGGTGCTCATTTACAAAGGCAAGAAACCAAGAGCACAATAATCAATGCTGGACACACTTGCATTCAGAATCCACCCAGAAATTGTAAGCACTTAAACTGCTCTTGAAGAATCCAGTGCCTTCCACAGTGCCATGTCTAATGGTAAATTCTTAGACCTTTTTATCTCTTTATCATTTCAACTTTTATTTTAGATCAGTGGGTACATGTGCCGGTTTGTTACGTGGGTATATTATGTAACGCTGAGGTTTGGGGTGCAATTGATCCCATGACCCAGGTAGTGAGCACAGTACCCGATTGGTAGTTTTTCAGCCCTTCCCCCATTCTGCCTCCCTGCTCTTGTATGCTCTGGTGCTTAGACCTGGTTTGACCTGACCTGCCAGCAGCCTCTAACTCAGATGATCACTGCCCTAACCGTTAAAGCACTGTCTCTGCTCGACATTGAGGATGTGCTTCTTCACTAGCTTCTGTCTCTGCTGCCTCGCTTTACTTCCTCATTTTCCTTCACTATCCAGGTCAAGTGCCCCAGGCCTCATCTGCCCTCCTCTCTCCCTGATCTCTCCACTCTCACTCCTGAGTGGACGTCTCATGACTTTCAGCGTCATCTGTATGCTAATAACATGGAGATGTAACATTCTCCTCCTATTTTGCTTTATTGAGCTATAGACATGTATAGCCAGCTGTCAGCCAACTCATCATCTCCACTGGGTGGCTCATAGGCATCTCACACTTAGTAGGTCTAAGGTGAATTAATGATTTCCTCAACTCTCAGCCTGTGCTCCTTGATCATTTCCTGTCTTCTTTCAATTCTTCAGGCCAAAACCCTCGAAGCAATCCTAGACTCCTTTCTTTCTCACTTAGTCTATATCCATGAGATCTGGGCTGATCACCTCTCACCCCTCTGTCATCTTTCATGTGTGTCACTTTAATATTTCTGCAACTGACCTCACTACTCACCGCAGCCTTGTCAGGCAGATCTTTTCAATACTTGGAACAGACTCTGCTGTCCATTCGCACTCACATTCCAATCACTTTCCTCTCTGAATCAAAGTAAAAGCCAAAGTCTCCACCGTGTCTACAAAACTCAGCAGAATCTGAACCGCAGGACCTCCACCCTCACCTTTTCCACTGTCACCCTCAGACACACTGGCACTCTTACTGCTTCTTGAACACACCGGAGACACTCCTGTCTCAGGGCTTTTGCACTTACCATCCCCCCTGCCTAGAACATTCTCTGTCCACATCTTTAATGCCTCTCTCCTTTTCATCAGTCAGGATTCTGTTTACCTGTCACCTCCTCAGCTAAGCCTTTACCCACTCCTCCATCTGAAATAGTAACCCCCATCACTACTGATCCCTTTCCCTACTTTTTCTTCTGATCACTTAACCATTTTCTGACATCATCTGATTTATGTGATAAGTTAGTGTCTGTTTTCTGCTACTAGACAGAGTCAGTATCTGTTTTCATGCCACCATGAAAGCGAGGACCTTGTTTGCCAAAAGGAAGATGTGGGCTATGCCCCCAACCCCTAGAACAGAGCCCAACACATGGCAGACCTTCAATAACATTTGTTGAATACATGAATAAAAGAGCCAATCAACCAATATTAGAGAAGTTATGAGATCCCCCTGAACTTTGATCTTATCAGTAAAAGGGGATAGGGACAGTATTCACATGATAGGGTTATTGGAAGTTTCAGATAAGATAATAAATTTACAGCATATGGCTATTGACCAATAGCTCAATCAATGGCTATAGTTACTACTTTACTACTATTTACTGTTATTACTATTCTGCTGGTGTTATCATTGTTATTATATTTATCATATTGAAGAATGCCCACCATCTTCAACAAATATTTATTGAGCTTCTACTATGAGCCAGGAATCTGGCTAAATAGTAGGGATATAGCCATAAGTAATATAGTCACTTCACTCATGGACATTACAATGTAGTGTGCACATGGCGCATGGCATAGTTAGTAGCGTAGTGTGGGTCCCAGCCTACATGGAGGGAGACATTGCAGATGTAGGAAGGAAGACTTCAGGACAAGCATTAGAGAACCCTAGTGAGCAGCCTAAGACAATTGGTTATACTTTCCAGACCATTTATAGTCACCAAAGGCTTTTGATCAGGGGCAGAACATATTGAGAATTATATTTTAAAAGTATTTGACTGGTGGGAATATGTATGGCAAGTTGCAGGGAGTTCAGAATTGGAACAATGTACGCCAGTTTATAACTGTTTTCCGGTTTGTCATTGTCATGCACTGATAGTAGGCATGTCACTTAACTACTCCAACTTAAAAGGCTCTTTGTTATAAACTGAATATAAGAGAAGCAATCGCTCAGGTTCCTTTGGCTTTACATACTATGATAATTGTTTGTTACAATTATCCTTTACAGAAGACATGAAGTTCATGTTCGTATGAGGCATACTGAGAATATGTATGTTCCAAGAATTGGGCTAGCAACTGACACAGGTGGCCCTCATCTGATCCTCAGAATGTTCCCGTGATGTGAGCTCAGCAGTATTTAATTTACAGGTGACAAAACAAGTCCGGAGAGACTGAGTGACTGACTCAAGTTGTCACTTGAGTGACCAGACCAGGATTCCAATCCAGTTCTCCTGACTGACCCTAAGCCAAGTGTTCCTTTCACAATCCCCATCCTACCTGACTTAGTAGAAACACAGCGTTGGGTGAGAACTGATACGCTTCAGCGTTACCATAGAAATGAGCTAGATGGGCTAGTTGCCAGATGTTGCCAGCTGGGTCCCAGGGGTGGAGCTGCCCAGTGGGAGGAGAAGCAGATGGTTATAGCAGCCATCCGAAATTGGCTCTGCAGAAGAAGAGTTTTGATTGAATTTTATTTTTTAGCTTTTGTTTGGCTTTTAAAGGAAGAGAGAAAGATGTGATGTGTTAAATTTGGGTTATTTTGTTTTATTAAATCAGAGCTCTTCAAGGATGAAAACTATGACTACAGTGTGTTTCTGACTCGCTGAACAAAATTGAATGGTGCCGTGAACAATTTGGTGCTCAGTACATGCTTGAGGGGTTAACTAACATCGCAAAACAAGTGATATTCAAAACATCGTCAGTTCTTGCACATGCAAACTTTAAAATTATAGTCAGTGTGCTTGTAAAGTGGATATTCTCTTTTGTCTGTAAAATCCACATGTCCACTGGTCTTACACTATCCTATTCTTTTCATTATAAAGAGAAGCTCACACAACCGTGAAAATTGGTAAAGTCCATTTAACTTTAAATTGCTGATCTGAACCCCAGTATTTATTCAATATGAACTATGCCAATAAATACCTTTAAACAAAAGGCACTAAGGAGGCACAGGCAACTAGGCATCTCTATGTCCATACCTGCAAGGGACTTTCAGCTCTATGAGACACCCATAAACCTTAGATTTGAAAAAAGAATTAACTTGTAGAAAAGATGAAACAATAATTTTAAAAGTATATCTAGAAAATTTCAGAAGTGCAAAAAAAATGTATACTGTAATAAGTTAATGACCATCATCTTTAAATGACATATTAACAATAGGTTAAAGGGGAAAACAATTATTTAATTAAAAAAAAAAACCACAGATGTGAGAAAACCTTGTTAAAGAATGGTAAACATTTCCTGGTCAGATTCTTTTGGAATGCCCAGAATGTATCAGAAAGCAATAATCCTAACAAGCATGGCACCTTAGGCTCAGCTTTACAAATATTAGATCATTATACATGCCCAGGCCTGGTCCTCTTACGGTGAGTGCCACCACCATCTTTCAGTTCTCTCTCTCCCACTCCCTAGCTCCGTTCTGTCACTGAGTACTATTGATTTTGAACTCTTGGTAGCTGTCACATGCATCTACTTCTCCTCATTCTTAACTCAGAGTTCCCATAATCCCTCTGCAATAGCCCCCCAACTGCCCCTCATTTCCTCCCCTGCACCCCTCCTCCCTGTTGTCCACACAGCAGCCAGAGCAACAATTAAACACAAATCTGATCCAGTCTCACATAACCTTAGTACCACCACCATCTCAGCCCCTAGGGGTATTCCACTGCTTTTAGGGTAAAGTCCACACACCTGCACCTTATGTGGGCCCCACTTGTCACCCCAGTGTCATCCCACACCCCTCCCCTCACTCTTTGTACCACCCACACTGGCTACCTCTGAGTTCCATGAGCCCCTGCGTCTCCCTCTTGACTTTAGGCTTTAACTCACTCAGACGCTACCTGGGACTTTCTCACAACTCATCACTTTACCTGGTTAATTCCAGCTCATTCCTCAGGTCTCAGCTCAAGCATTGCCTGGTCACAAGGTCTCTTATGGGGCCCCCTGTCCAGTGTTGGCCTCCCAGTTACAAAGTGTCACAAGTCAATTGCATCTCTTCGTCAGAGCATGTGATTATACATTTTTCTGTGTGGCTCTTTGTTCCCTGCCTTCGCTGCTTTTAAAGTACCTGAGGGCGGGTCCTTGTCTATTTTGGCTCTCAAATATATTCCCAGCACCTAACAGTGTCTGGCTCAGTGTAGGTGTTCAGTAAATGTTCAATGACTCAATCAATCAATGACTTTTGGTGACAATGTCAAACTTTAGACAGTAAATTCGCATATTGTATTGGCCTCATTAATCCTGAGCTTTGAAATGAGAATGAAGAAAAATTGAACATCCTCACTGTGCCTGCAGAGATATCTCTCGGATGCCTTTAAGCAGGGTAGACATCTAAAGGACTTTCTGCTGCCCACCCCACCTCTCTTCTCACCATTCTGACTCCCTTCTTTGGCTTTTCATGGACTCCAGGGCTGCCATCGCTATGGGTTGTTATAAACTCTAACTCACATTTTTTTCTTTTGAGCCAAATTCTTTTTTTTTTTTTTTACTTTTTTACAACTTTTATTTCAGGTTTGGAGGGTACACGTGCAGGTCTGTTACATGAGTAAATGGTGTGTCATGCGGGTTTGTCATACAGATTATTTTGTTACTGAGGTAATAAGCATAGTACCCTATAGTTAGTATTTTTATACTCACCCTCCAACCTCAAGTAGGTCCCTGTGTCTGTTGTTCCTTCTTTGTGTCTATGTATACTCAAGCTTTACCTTCCATTCCTAAGTCAGAACATGCAGTGTTTTGTTTTCTTTTCCTGCATTAATTTGCTTAGGCTAATGGCCTCCAGCTCCATCCATGCTGCCACAAAGGAGAGCATTTCATTCTTTTCATGGCAGAATAGTATTCCATGGTGTACATGTACCATATTTTCTTTGTCTAATCCACCATTGATGGGCATTTAGGTTGATTCCATGTCTTTGCTATTGTGAATGGTGCTGTGATGAATATACATGTGCAGGTGTTTTCATGGTAGAACTATTTATATTCCTTTGGGTATATACTCAATAATGAGATTACTGGGTCAAATGGTAATTCTGTTTCAAGCTCTTTGAGAAATCTCCAAACTGCTTTCCATGGTGGTTAAACTAATTTGAATTCCCACCAGCAGTGTACAAACATTCCCTTTTCTCTGCAACCTTGCCAGCATCTATCTTTAACCCTTTAATAATAGCCATTCTGACTGGTGTGAGATGGTATTTCATTGTGGTTTTGATTTGCATTTCTCTAATGATTAGTGGTGTTGAGCACTTTTTCATATGCTTGTTGTTTGCCTATTCTTTAACCTTAGTTTAAAATCTCAAAGTTTGCTAAAGCCAGGTAAACTCCCCTAACAGGCTCCAACCGTCATATTTTAAGTAAAAATTATTCTGAATTACTGTTTCTACTTCTTATATTTCTCCTTTAGCTCACTTTTACTACCTAAATCTTAATATAGTTTTGAAATATTTCCAAAATATCTTTTGAGATATATATGTCAAGGTAATAAAATCAGCTATTTACTATCTATTTAGGTTGCCATGTAGTAGTAATACAACTGTATCACATTTTAATTGTCCCATTGTCACCCTTTATTACATTTGGAGAGTTTTTGTCTTTATGGAGCAATCTTCTTTTTCTGTTTAAAATGCTTTCACCAATCGCATGTGATGAAAGTGGCTGTGGAAATGCTTCACTGATAAAGTGGGATTTAACTTATAAACACAGCTGATATCATTAATATGCCAGGGTATGGATATGCTTGATTCCATATCCCAACTGAACCTTTACTGTAATATTCCAACTCAGAAAAGTATGTCTTTTTAGTTACAAAATAATTTTGCAGGGAATGAGAATGGATCAACACCCTCCCATCATCTTTATCAGAAAAGGTTCTAAAAATCCCATTTCAGAGAGTCAAGTCAGGAATATTGCATTAGGAAAACATATAATGGATGTTAAATTAATATTGCCCTCAGCATGATTTTTCCCCCCTCAGGTCCTAGGAGAGAAAAATATTGGCCAAAAAGAGATGATATTTTATTTAACAGTTTAATGCTTTTATTGTTAGACTCATGGCCTTCAAGGGGTAGACCAGAGGCTCAAAGATGAAAGCAAATTTATGTTAAAATTATAAAATCTCAGTAGACCCATGGAACTGGGCCATCAAAAACACTTTGCCATATTTCCATGTGAAGAAATCAAGGAGCCATTTCAAAGACAGGCTCTAGGAAGGCAAGAATGTTAGTAATAGCACAAGCTTTGGCATCAGACTGCCTGGTTCAAATCTCACCAGTGCTATTTGCTAAATGGGAGAATTGAGCAAGTTTATTTACCACAGGTGTTCCATTTTCCTCATCTATATGAGGAGGGTAATTATAGTACTGTACCTGTTTTATAGGATTCTTATTAGGGTTAAATGAGACACGCATATAAAGTCTCTTACATAGTTAGCACTACATAAATGTTAGCTATTATTATTACAGTTGGGTCCTTAATTCTCAGTGTGGATACCAACCAGCAAGAGTTTTGACTCTTCTAGACTTTGATTTTCTTAACTTGAAGAATTAGAATGTTTGTAAAAACACTTTAAGATTCTAAAAGGGATTATTACTGTGAATATTAGGTAATAAAAGTTCACTTAAGTGCCTGCCTACAGCATAATACAGAAAAGCATAATCCAAAAAGTGTGAAGGAGAAAAATAGCTATGTTTACATTTGAAACAATAACAGTTTCAGAAAACTTGGAAAATTCAAAGTGTTAAAGAGTCCAAAACAACTGAAGATTTCTAGCTGGGAGAAAAGCAGTCTTGGGGTATTGGGGGAAACAAAAGCTGAACTGCAGGATTTAGCCTGGGTCCCTTCTGCCCCCAAAGATGGACAATTGAGACCTAGAAGTTGTACTCTTCCCTTGACTTGCATCCAAGTTTGGAAATTATTTTTCTTTCCAATGTTTTTAACTCCAAAATTTTGTGGGAGAAATTAACACTGGTAAATACAGTGTTCAAAAGCAGGTTCCTGCTTGGCCTTGCTGATTAATGACATGGGGTGAAGCTAAATTTAGCTAGTGGTTCCTAGGAGATCCCTGAGTCCCTGGGACTGTAGTGATTACATTGATGTGACTGCCCTTGGCCAAGGTGTCAGGATAGGTAACCTGAAACTATGACTCTCTGTTCCCTGCCCATATTCTGTGATTAAAAAAAGATAAACTTGCACACTGCTTGACAAAGGACATATGCCAACTTTTCTCGTTTATTTTTCCCTTTAGTTTGTCGTTGTTGTTGTTGGGGTTTTTTTGTTTGTTTTTTGAGACTGAGTTTCACTCTTATCACCTAGGCTGGAGGGCAATGGCACAATCTTGACTGACTGCAAACTCCACCTCCCAGGTTCAAGTGATTCTCCTGCCTCAGCCTCCTGAGTAGCTGGACTCACAGGCATCTGCCACCACACCCAGTAAATTACTGTATTTTTAGTACAGACAGGGTTTCACCATGTTGGCCAGGCTGGTCTCAAACTCCTGACCTCAGGTGATCCACCTGCCTCAGCCTCCCAAAATGCTGGGATTACAGGCATGAGCCACTGCTCCCAGCCCCTTTCGTATTATTTTATCCATGGTCATGCCTCATTTTCATCATTGAAATACTAAAGAGATAGATAGATGAGAGGGTAACGACCACAGCAACAACAAAAAAGCCCTTCTCTCTCATTGTTCATGGAGATGCTGGCACCTCCTGAGCAAGACAGTGGCCTGCTTTTGCAGTCCACATTCAACCCTCTAAGCATCATTTACAGAGATGACTTAGGAGATGAGATTCCCCAGGGTGGCCTCTGATGTTCCTCATTCCCAGCACACTCCTTTTGATCTGGGGAGCACCATTAGGCCAACTGAATGAGGGGATTGATCCCAAACACTGAGCTGAAGTTGCTGTGTGTTAATCAGTTGTTCTAAGATGGAAGATGCCACTTTGCTATGAGAAAAGTCAATGAAGAATATCTTTCATTATTCTTAGAAAACCAGTATAGTTCACATCACAGGTGTCAAAAGGAAGCTGAGATTGAACAACGTAAACACGTAGTTAAAATAAATTCCAAGTGGAAAAGATGCTGCATTCATGTGAGAAAAGATTTTAATTCTAAGTGAAATGAAGAAACTTTAAAACCATGGTAACCAAGAACTGTGCCGACATGTGTGGCTGGTTTGCATTAATTGCAAACTTGTGCTCCCCAGGTCTTTAAAGTACAGCTGAGTGCCCCCATGCGAGCAAAATGAAGGGAGAGGAAACAAGCACTGGGCTTGTGCAAGTATTTCATTATCTCAACCAAGATTAATATTTCTAGCACACATTTTTAACTACAAGCTTTAGGTAGGTAACATCCTTTTAGATAAAAGTGAAGCCAGTCTCTAAGCCAGGTCTTCTGATTCCATGAAGTGGAAACATAGAGATGTGGGGATCCTGCCCCACAGTTCAAATCCCAATTCTGCCCATTAAGTACTTTTTAGATAAGAGTATAAACATAAGGTAAAACATTCCAGCTTTGATAATGCTTGGCTAATTTTGGTAAAGTTTACCTCTGCTACTCTGTGTAAACAAATAACTAGTAGCTTAATGATTTAAAGATTTTGAGAGAGGAGTAATGGGGAAAAGGACTGACATTTATTTTACAAAGACAAGCTTAGGTTGTGTTAATAAAAACACTTCTGTAGTATACTTTCATGCAAGCTATTTTCCTTATGAAGATGCTTTCTTTTTGTATCATAACTACTAATAAAGTTCAGTGTTTTTTTTAATAGCTATGCTTTAGAAGAAATCAGACTTATTTTGTGAATCACTTACTTTGGGCCTAGACAAATAATGAGGTATAAAGTATAAGTATATACCTGGCTTTAAGAGACTTTCAGTCTAGAGAGTAGACAGAACGTGTTCTCATAAAACCATTGGTATTATACTGTATTTCATACATCTAAATCTTGTATGTATAATATGCATAACCACCCACAGCTACATATGGCAGTATCAGTTATATACTAAAATAAATTTACTAAATTGTGCCATACAAAATAAAAGAGCAAATGTCTAGAAAAAGAGGACTCAAGATAGTGACTGTCATCGGGGATGAGTTCCAAGTGAAGGTTGGACTTGAGAAGGTTTTTGCATAAAAGGTGCATCCTTCTTCCCAAAGCACTTCCATGGTCCCTGCACCCCAAACTCTCAAGCCCAAACACCATGATCTCTGGCTTTCAGAGTTCTTATGATTTGGTCCTGAGTACTCAACCATTTATATGATCTCTATTATTTTCCATTACACCCTCTTATATAGCCCGTGGTCCTCATTTTGTCACTTAGTCAGACCTGCAGGATGTTTGGGTTCATCCCATCATGTCCTAACATTTACATTTTGGATACAATTTGAGTCTCCTAGTCCATAAAGTGAAAGAACTGCCTGCCTCAAAAATCTCAACAGTCCCCTTTGTTCATGGTGGTTTACAAAGCATTTCATCTCATTTGATCCTCCCAGCAGCCCTATGAAGTGGAAAGGACAGGGATTAGCCCATTTTATAGATAAGAACATGAGTCAAGGTGCTCTATGTTCAAGCCCAGTGCCAACCCTTCAAGCCCATAAATGTTGGGTGTCTGCTCTCCTCCGAGGTGGTTCCTACTTCGATCCTCTGTTGCTGTCTGTCCAAGTCCTGCTCATCCATCAGAGAACAGCTTCATTCCCACCTCTTCCCAAGACTGCTCCAGACTCTAGAGGCCCACCCACCTCAGTTACACGCAGAAATACAGAGGCTGGCACTCCTCACCTCTCTTACCTCCCTACCTGTCTATCTATCCAATCCTGCACACCCCAGTGTGGTTCCCAGGGTCTGACACTTGTCCCTGCCATGTGAAACCTCAGGGCCCTGGCCTATTGAGTCTCTACACCCCACACTGTCCTGGCTTAAGATAAGCCCATGGAGTTCATTCAGGAGAGGCTTGTGGGGTAGATTTGGGGTAAGAAGGAGGAGACAAGATGTGCTTCCCCTGGCATGGGGTACAATGGAAAGAAGAATGGGTGTGAAATCCAAGCAGACAAGGTCAGAAGACAAAGAGACTCTCAATAATGGTAAAATTAGGATCTGCCTAGGTTGCCGTATCTAAGAACTAAGTTTTCTTTTTTCACTTTCTCTCCTTCATCTCACAGCCTTTACCCCACTCCCACTACACCCCCCAGAAGCAAACTGCAGTTACCATGTACCCTGGGTTTTAACACACTGAAATGAATAGCATTTGGCAGCATTCTGAGCAGTTATTTTGCACCACAACACACACTAGAAACCAATGACCTGAACTATCTAAGGTTGCTGTTCTATAACTGTTGTCTGATTCTAACTAGCCCTCTTCCCAATTAATTTGAATTATTGAGCTTCGATCTTCCTTCACCAGTATGTACAAGAGGACCCAAGCTATCACACAGCCTGAGTTAGGCCCTGATTCCTGGGCAGCTAACAGAAAGCAGACAGAGGATGTACCAGAGCCATAGGTTTTATTCAAAAACAGTCAAGGATTTAGTACTAGAGCCCAGGGTGGCAGGAGAGCATAGTTGGTGACACATGGACTCTGGAACCTGTGCTTGTATCCCAGTTCTTTTACTTGTCAGTGCTGTGGCTTTGGGTCCTTAGCATCTCTGTGACTCCGTTTCCCCATCTGTAAAATGGAGATAAGAATACTTTATGGAGTTCTCATGAGGATTAAATGAACTGAAATAAGTGAAGTTCATAGAACAGTCCCTGGCAGAGTAAGTAACAGGAAAACGTTAGTTGCTACTATTTTTGTTGTTGTTTGTTTATTCCTCTTGCTATCACTGTTGTTCTTTGGAGGAAGGAGACATGATCTGATACTCTTGCTGTGAAGATAAAGAGCCTAGCATAATAAATAGAGATTCAGCACACACAGAGCTCTAACTGTCAAACCCTTGCCAGTCGCCCACTTTCCTCCTCCAGCACATCCGCAGATGCATGCTTTTAAAGAGAAAGAATTCCTCTGAGACAAAATGTTCCTTTCCTCTTAGTGACCTTGACGGAAGGAGCCACTGCACACTCTGAAGTGGCCACCTGCTCCTATTCTCCGATTCTTACCTAATCTCTGGACCAGGAAGTGGAAAGAAAAGAGCAAGAATATTGAAAAACAGTCAAGAGGTTTTTTAAAGACTCTTCTCAAAATAGATCAGAGGTCTGCACACATACTCAGGAACTTGGTCAAGTATTTACATGCACCTTCTAAATAAGCTGACTGGTGAATTTTCAAGGAGAATGTAGCTCAGGAGTCATCCGTGGAGAGCAGTGAGACACTCACCTCTTTTTCACCCCTGGAGACTTTCCACTATCACCTCCTCCACCCCCAGCTCTCTCATGCAACAACAACTTCTTTAAAGAGCCCAGCAAAGTTCTTTCTTCAGAGGTCGTTTGGGTTCATCCCATCATGTCCTAATATTTACATTTTGGATACAATTAGCAAGTATTAATATTTCTTCCAAGGATTAAAAAAAATGTTTATTTAATGTTTAAAGTGAAATAAAAAAGAAAAACCCTCAATGAGAAGAGTCCCTAGAGGAACATTTGGTGTTTGAGAATATTGCTAAGCCCAGGAAGATAGAAGGACCCTTTTGGTCAAGTGAGAGGCAGGAGGCTTAGACATGAACAGAACCCCTAATCAGTATGTGATAAAGGAAAGGGGCCCATGTGTGTGGCATGAGGGCCCATGGGGATGTGTGAGTGTGGGGAGAGAGAGACTTAAATGATGCCACAGTTGATTCCAGGACTGCCTCAGGGTACAAAACAGAGCCAAAGCAGGGAAAGGAATAACCCCACATGCAGCCTCCTTCCTCAGGGTTGTAGGGGAGTGGAGTAGTAGCCAACGGGGCTAACCAAAAGTTTACTCTGGGCTGCTTCAAGGATGTTATCTTACTCTAGACAGATATTCCTTAATATGGTTTGGCTGTGTGTCCCCACCCAAATCTCTGCTTGAATTAAAATAATCCCCATGCTTCATGGGAAGAAACAGTGGGAAGTAATTGAATCACAAGGATAAGTTTTTCCTGCACTGTTCTTGTGATAGTGAAGATCTGATGGTCTTCTAACAGGGAGTTACCCTGCCCATGCTCTCTTGACTGCTGCCATGTAAGATGTGCCTTTCACCTTCAACCATGATTGTGAGGCCTCCCCAGCCATGTGGAACTGTGAGTCCATTAAACCTCTTTTTCTTTATAAATTACCCAGTCTTGGGTATGTCTTTATTAGTAGTATGACAGACTAATACATTCCTAAATGAACTATCCTCCAACTAACCTTGGTTACTGATGGGGACTTGCAAGTGCACAGTGAGAAGGCCAGGGGGCTGGATAAGTGGGACTATAGATGTAGTCATAGGAGTAGGTACTCAGGTAAAAACTGGAACAGGTGATTCCAAGGTGAATAGGTGGTGAGTCTGCTGTGTGGAAACTTTCTTAGCACAGCGATTAGGGTAAAAAAACTTGGGGTAATCTTTTTAAGCTAGTATTATATTTGTTTACTCAACATTAAATACATGAGTTAAGTACCCACTGTAGGCCAAAGATGGTGTCTTAAGCTAAGAGTGCACAAAGAAATGGGAAGAGATGCAAGATGGCCATGAATAAAATTGACCTAGGGAAGCACATAAACATAACACAGAATGCTTCAAAGAAGTTGATGCTGGGATCTGACAACACACAACACTGTAATTTACTTGGAGGTGTCAGGGAAAATGGCTCAGAAGCGTTGATATTTAGTTAGGTGATGAGGAAGAGTAGGAGCTGGCTAAGCTGAGAAAAGTTAATGATTAAAAATGTAAAACCTGGATGAAATAGTACGGGGTTCAAATGCAAGTTCAATCATTTACCACATGTAAAACCTTAATCTCTCTGAGCCTTCACTTCCTCATCTATAAAATGGAATAATCCTGTCCACCTTGTAAAGAGAATTAAATAAGATGACAGCTGCGCAGTTTTGGGCAGTCTTGGCCCAAAGTAATCACCTGCAAATGGTAGCTATGGTTATTCGTTAGCCCAATTATTCTAATTCTGGGCCATTAAAAAAGTGGCAAAATGCAACCCTGAGAAATTCCAGACTTCAGGGAGGCCCAAAATTCAGAGGCTTTGGCTCACAGGTCTTCAACAGCCCAGAATACGTTGGTAGAGTGGAATGTGCTAGCACAGTGGAAAATTCTTGTATCTTGGATTATAAAATATATAGGTAAGTTTCCTCCAGCTCTTAATTTATGCCCATTCCAGAACTTTATGAGTCACACCCAGTCTGTAACTCACAGATCCCAATAAGGAAGAAATGAAATGAATGCCAGCCACCTTCCCCATCTCTCCGCTCCCAGTGCACTGCCAGTCAATGTCCCACACCTTCCTCACAGGGCAGAGCCTTCCCTGCCCCCAGCCACACCTTCCTCATTTTTCCTCTCCCTACCCCATATTGAAAAATGTCATAGGAGGAGGAGGGAAATTCCAGTTTAGTTTAAACAGAACGCAGGAGGAAATGGCATTTGTTTTCATAAGGAGGAAATAAAGGCTTTTCAGTCACCTTGTAAAGTTGTGCTAACATGGGCTCAGCAACCCCTTCATCTTCTCAAACTGTGATGCCCTCAGGTGTGGAACTTCCCAGGGCTGAGGCTACCAGCTGCTTCTGAAAGCAGCCACTGCTGTGGAGGTAACAGCAAGCTCAGGACACAAGATCTCCTAGCCTCAGGCCCGGATAAAGGTTTTCTGCTTCTGGAGGACTCCTTTTCCCATGGCTGACATCTACTGAGAAGAGCCAGTGGGTAGCAGAATAGTCAATAATGTGGTTCAAATATTTAAGTACTATTTTATCTTATACCATTTGGCCATATATTGGGCTGTACGAACTCTCAGAAGTGGCCCTTTGCCCAGCTGCCCTCAAGGGCCCATCAGGTGGAAAATAACTTGCTAATTCCAGCTTTGGTCATACAGACTGTCTTCTGTGGACATGGAAGGGTGGCATGGAAGAGCCCCAGTTGAAGATTGGGGGTACACTTGAAGATAGCCACCCATCACATGGAGGAGAAGTGGTCACTCTATCACTTACAATCTAAAAAAAAAAGAATGCACTTTAGTTGGGGACGTTCCTGATTTATCTTTAGAAACAGATGGTATATAAATAAAATCAATAAATCATAAAGTTGGGGACCCAACTGCTTAAAGTTAGAGAAGAATCTGGAAAAGATCAAAATTGTGATTTCCTATATAAAACTATCCCTGGGGCAAGAAAGAAGAGTCTTGCAGAAAAATCAGCAATATTCCTTCTTTTCTTCCATTTCTTAAAAAGAAATTAAATTAAAAGGTCAGTTTTTTAAACTGCTCCTAATTGCAATGACTGTATCTTTTTGAATCTTAAAATACTCCCATCACCTTACCTTGTGGTTATAACCCTCCTTTCATAAGCTTTTAAAAGAGCTATTATGAGACTTCAGTGAACTTTGAATTGTTCTAATTTCAACACGGTTTAGAGGTCAAGAAGCCGAGGAGCCTTTCAAAGTAGGAGTGGAGGTTTTCCATAAGGGAAACTGACCTCGGACTTTCTCTGCTTGACCCAGTCTGCACATTTGAACATTCAATGACATAATTCTGTCTTTACAGTAGTAAAAAGAGAATTATTCTGATAGTTATATTAATCTGGCTCAAAATGATTCCAGGAGCAAAGAAATGGCTGTGTGAGTGTTCAGAAGCATGTAAGCTCTGAAATGGTTGAATATGATCAGTCTTCATAGACACGATAAGCTCTGGTCTTAGTCTTAATGTTAGCAATGATTTATGATTTTTTTTACTCTCTTTTAGAAATTGTAACCAGCAGGAGCATGGATGTCTGATGTAGTGTTCTTTCATCCAAAACTTTTGAGATGTTACTAAAGAATTAACAAGTAAACTGATTTGCTTCTTAACTGTGCTGTAATTCTTTTGGTGGAAAGGCTAATAAAAGGAACAGCAACAAAAGCCATTCATACTAGCAGACAAAAAATAAATAAATAAAAGAAGAGATACTAAAATAATCTACAGTGATAAATCTCCAAAAATGTGGGGAAGATTCATCATTTTTGAGACCTAGTACACAAGAGATGAGAATTGGCCCAGGATCATATATTTGCATAGTGCTTTAGATTGGTGCACCTGACATCTCATTTAATCCTCTTAAAATCATGCAAGATGGGTGGAACACTCTTATTCCTCGGTCTCAGCAGGTAAGTAGTATAAAAGTCGTCAGGGTTAAATAAATAGTGCATGGTTGCACAGCTACTAATGGTTGAACCACAGTTGAATCCACATATTCAGACTCCAAATCTCTTGTGCTCTTTGCAGTGTGTTTAAAAGAGGCCCATTCATTTGTTGAAATACTAGTAAATAATTTCCCAGTGGCCTAAAAGAGTAAATGGGGTCCGTAACACCAGCTTTAGTGCCAAAAAATCACTTGAAGTATTAGGGGACGAGAGTCCAATTGATTCTTGCCATTTTTAAGGTGAAATAAAACTAAAGTATATTCATTATTAGTGCAAAACTCACACAAAAAGTATGTTGTGCTTCAAAGTAGTATTTGGAGGAGGTATGGTTATTCTTACAAGTGGACATGCTCAAAGAGTTTTTTTAAACTGCATATTAATAGTTGCTTTTGGAACCAGATTTTAAACTACAGAATAAAACATTCATATTGCACCAGGATAGTTCTACAAACAAAAAATAGTGTTACCTATTATATATATATCAAACTTGACTTTATTCTCTATAAAACCAAGTTTACTATTCAAGAATGAAAACTGAACATATTTCCCACAGAGGAGTTTTTTTAAATTGCTTTGACTTGATTGCCTCATTAAAATTAGGGCATCTCCTACCAAGGTGACTCTTTTGAAGTGGATACTACTGATATTTTTATGAAAAACATAACCAAATTACTTTGTAGTGACCCTTGAATAAAATATTTTAAGTCTCCCAATATTTCGCAACTAGTAAAAAGATGAGGCAGAGCCCATAAAAGAAGAAAGTAGGACATCAAGAAATGTAAAACCCACTACCCTTGAGAACAACAGCAGCAGCAACGACAGACTGATGTCATTCTTAAAAAGATAATCAAAATATGACTAAGTACTGCTCTTTGAATTCCAGGCCACCAAAAAGTCTTGATAAATATTGATCATTTACCCAACCTCACCTGCATAAAAAGTGTTTGGTAACAGAGTTAAGACCCTGGGTTTTATTCTAGCTGTGAATGTCATGCAAAATGATCTGAAGTAGCTTTTTCCTCTTGCAGAGAAAAGACGGGATCAGGCAGAAGGTGGATACTATGCACACCAAAGTCACGTGATGCCCATATCCTCATGTATCTTCTTTTCTGTGCTCTTCCTCCTTCACAGGCAGCATCGCCGCCATTACCGTGACAGTCATTGCCGTGGTGCTGCTGGTGTTTGGAGTTGCAGCCTACCTAAAGATCAGGTGAGACACAGCTTACTCTTCTTTTTTTTTTAATATATATTTTTTATTGCATTTTAGGTTCTGGGGTACATGTGAAGAACATGCAGGATTGTTGCATAGGTACATACATGGCAATGTGGTTTGCTGCCTTCATCCCCATCACCTATACCTGGCATTTCTCCCCATGTTATCCCTTCCCAATTCCCCACCCCCTGCTGTCCCTCCCCTAGTTCCCTCCACCACAGACCTCAGTGTGTGATGCTCCCCTGTCCATGTGTTCTTATTGTTCAGCACCCGCCTATGAGTGAGAACATGTGGCGTTTGATTTTCTGTTCTTGTGTCAGTTTACTGAGAATGATGGTTTCCAGGTTCATCCATGCTTACTCTTCTTTATAAAGAAAAGGATTCCGTTTTGTTGGGCTCTGGGCTGAGAGCTGCTTTGCTGGATACTTGTTCCTTAATAGGTATCTTAGCCCTAAGAAATATTGGCTGAGAAGTGAAAATGGCGGGTGTACTTGGCACTACAGTTATAGATGTACAGTATCTGAACTTTGGCAAGGTAGAAGTAAGCTGAATATATACAGCATGATGATGCAATGAAACAAGAATTAACGTGGAGTCAGGAGACTGAAGCCTAGGCTCCCTGCCCTTAATGTACCTCATTACCCTGGGAAAGCCACATGCCTCCTAAAGCTCACCTGTTCTCGTCTGTGAAAGGGGGTAGAAGGGTGGGATCGATGGTCCCTAAATTCTGATGTTCTGAACACTGAACTGTGGATTTGTTTTCACTGATTCTAATGCAAAATGTAAAAAATATAAGGAAGGTGTGGCATTTCCTATAAAACCATTTTCTAAGATTATGTCCTTATACTTTTGGTTTTAAAATATTTTTTCTCCTATGAAATTAAGTGATAGTAGCTGCAATTTTACTTTCTTTAACCTAATAGGAAGTTGCAATACTCTGTGAGTCCTCCATTTTTATATTCTATTGCTCCCTGAAATCAAGTCTCAACACCATATTACTCAGTCTCTGAGTGTCCTTCCAGCTGTAAAATGCCAGATGGTAAGTGACAGTCTTATTTGCCAGTCTGTGTGGTGCCCATAACAAAGGACAGAAAGACACAGGCTGCATGGTGAGCACACCCACCCTTGTCCTCCAATTTGTTCTCCTCCCAGCAGCCAGAACCATTTCTATGCAAGCTCCTCTGTTCTGTCACTCCCTTCCTGAAAAACCCCAGTGGCTCCCCTTGCACTGAGAATTAAATTGTAACTCCTCAGCATAGCCCTCAGTCATCCTGGACTGTGCCTGCCTCCCTCTTTCCCATCATCTCATCCCTCTCTCCCTCTGAAGCCCTGACCTCCAGTCACTCCAGCTCCCTCCAATTCTTAGGACACACCAGGTTCTGTCCTTCCTTCCCCAGGCCCTGGGCTCTTGCTAGTCCTTCCCTGAGATGCTTTTCTTCTAGCTCCTTCTCAGGCAACGTACCTTGACTTTCATCTCACTTCCTTTGAGAGATGTCCTCTCCAGTTTAGTGCCCCTGTTATTTACTCTTGGTGCCTTGTTAAGTCCATCCTGGCTGTGATCACTGTCTATTATTTTATTTTATTACTGTCATTTTGTTTTTGCATGTGTGTTGCTTGTTTATTGTCTATTTCCCCACAAAAAAAAATGTAATCTCCTTGAGGACCTGAATTTGTCCGTGAGGACGATGCTGGGCACCAAGACGGTGCTTGATATACTGAACAAATGAACAATGAAACATAAGGACACACAATCCCATGACACTGTGGTACACACACACAGACACCCCTGACTTGTCCCCCCAGCAGCCATGCTTCTTTCTCAAGAGGCTGTGCCACCCTGTCCTTCCCTCCTGCCCTTGTTCCCACATGGAGCTTGTGGATATGATTCCTCATCTCTCAGCATACATCCACTCTGCTGCTGCCTCCTCTCATCCCTGCTCACCACCCAGCCCCTCCCAATGCCCACTGGAAGTGATTCCCTCCTCCTTCCCTTTTATCTCCCTCCATTTCGTGTTCTAAGTGTGTACCAAATCAATCTTGATAATGTCAAGTATGAGAGTGCCTTGTAATATCTCCTGAATCTAAGATACAAAGAACAGGAAAGCCAGGTTTTGAAGAGAAATTGGAATTAAAGGTCCTGCATGACCTGTTTCTAATAAAAGATTTTATAAAAGCATCCAGATGTTTCCTCCAGATTTAAAAAAATATTTTTCTTCATTAAGTCTGCATTTCCTTGAGCACTAAACTTAATTTTATAAATTATATCTTACTGAATGTACCTTTTTCCATCTGGTTTAATTACTAGTTTATTCCTGCAGATACACCATATTTTAATTATGAGTTAAATTGGCTTTTATGAACTACTCTGGGAACCTCATTTCCATTTTGTAACAAAGTATCTGCTTAAAAATATATTCTGCCCCTCCCTGCCCCCAAAAGGAGCTTACACATAAATTTTAGAGTCATTTTACAATCACCAATGGTGAGTTCCTGAAGGGCTACCTTATCAAAAATACGACCTTCTCTAAAGTGTGGAGTGAAATAGAAACACTTCCTGCTTGCTACACACTTCCCCAAACCAGTGTTGAAATAACTGGAAGGACTCTTCCTCTTCACTTTAGACAAGAATTCAAGTTTACCATCTCTAAACCCACACTGGCTATAGGCAGACAGTCTAGAACAGTAATTGGCAATTCAGACTCCAGAAGCAAGGAGACCTCAGTTCAAATCCTCGCTCTACTACTTCCAGCACTGTGACCTGGGCATGTCACAGAGCATCACTAACCCTCATTTCCCTAACTTGTAAAATAAGGGCAGTAGTTTCTACCTCGCAACATTGTTTGGAAGCAAGTACACAGTACTGCCAACATCGTCATCATTGAAGTGGTAGACTGGAAGGAGCCCTGGGAAAACAGTCCTTGATAGATAGATGTAGCGCATCAGCCATGTGCCAGGCCACATCCATGATGTGACACCACAGAACTTACCAGGCTTGGGAAATTTTGTTAACAGGCCATTACAATTTGCTCTGATGAGTGCTGATTAAAATGTTATCTTAAGCTATATTTTCCCCAGGACTTCAGAGCACCAGATAAATTAAGTAAATGATTAAATTGAATAAATCATTATTCTTCTTCCCCATACAGGTTCTGCCTCCTAAATGTAGAAAGATCCACAGTGGCATAAATATAACGTTGCTATTTATCTATTATGCTACTTAAGTTTAAGCACTATAAATTTAAGAATGGATACAGTTGTTAGACCCTTAAGGGGTTTCAGAAACCCCCTAAGGAAAACCCCTTTCTGCTCCTCTGTTAATTATTTTGGTAAAATGAAAACTTAAGGAGATTAATCGCTGTTATGAATCTTAAGGCTATGCTAAACCCCTTCAAGTGTTATTTTGCCAGGTTCTCGGAAAGCCCCACTAATCATTCATCAAAACTACAGTGGGTTCAACTGACATGTGTGTGTGCATGCATGTTTCTAAGGACAGGCTTTCCTTTGGTCAGAAACTTATTCTGCTTTCATCATCCCAGATTTCTAAAAACAATAACATAACAAACGATCTGTCTTCTGTGGTCTTTTAGCTTGTTTGGCTGGAGCAGCAAGTGACTAAAGTCGCAACCCATAGGGGGCCATTAGCTTCTGACCTGCGACCATGGGCTATGACCCTGGCCCAGCCAAAGTCTCTGCAAATGCAAGGGGAGAATCTGCTTGAAAAGGCAGCCTCACGACCAGAAAAATAGAATGCTTAGCAAGGCTCTGCTAATGGTGGCTTGGGACTTTTCTCCTTTCTTCCCAATCAATCCTTATTTCCTCTAAAGGCATTGTAGACTTAAGAGCCATCTGTTTTTCACACTCCCTTTCTCCAGGGACCCATCACCCCTAGTTTTGTCAGTGTCCCTCCCTGCCTGGAAAACCATCTTTTTGTAACCTGAGTCACTTTTGGATTATAAAATGAACTGCCCTGAACCCAGGGCCCTTCTTGGATTATGACCCCAGCTTTTAACCAGCAGCAGTGTGGTGTGGAGGAAAGAATGTGAGCTTTGCAGTCAAGTTTAATGCTGACTCTTCTACTTAGTATTTAGGCGGCCTTGGGCAAATTATGAACTCCTTGATCCTCAGTTTTTCCAATCTGCAAAAAATGGAGCTAATAATATATATCTTTCAAGGTTGTTTTGGAGATGAAGTAATGAATGCAGAGTACCTGGAAAGACTGTAGCATGGTGACTAAGAACATGCACTCCGGGGCAAGTTTCTTTTTTTTCTTTTTTTCTTTTTTAGAGACAGAGTCTTGCTCTGTCACCCAGGCTGGAGTGCAGTGGTGTGATCTCAGCTCACTGCAACCTCCATCTCCTGGGTTCAAGCGGTTCTCCTGCCTCAGCCTCCTGAGTAGCTGAGACTACAGGCACACACCACCATGCCCAGCTAATTTTTGTATTTTTAGTAGAGACAGGGTTTCACCATGTTGGCCAGGCTGGTCTTGATCTTCTGACCTCGTTATCCACCTGCCTCAGCCTCCCAAAGTGCTGGGATTACAGGCATCAGCCACTGCGCCAGGCCTGGGGCAAGTTTCTTAATCCCTCTGTGCACTCAGCTTCTTCATGTAAAATGAGAATATAATAATAATAATAATACCTAACTCAGAATTGTTACGAAGATTAAATTATGGTACATATAAACGTTTAGTGGTTGGTATGAGGTGAGGATGATGGAAGGGCAACTAATGTTACTGCTGTAGTTGTTAGAACAGTGCTTAGCAAGTAGGGACTCAGTAAAGTGGTAGCCACCAACACACAGGCTGTGAGGTTGGGAGCACAGTCTCCATCCTACCGTTTTCATTCAGTAGGCACAAGGGATTCAAAGGAGAGGGGAGGGGAGGAGGAGGAAGATGGCACAGCAGCTCATTTCCTAATTGTATATTGTATATTGATGTGGCGGGCTTCCGTGTTCCAGTTTGACAGTTTCATTGGTGCTGTTCTGAAATGCCTGCAAAGTTGCATCCATGTTACACATTTATAAATGGAGACTATCTCTGAACAGTCTTTATGCCAGGGCTTGTTTGCAACTTTAAAAGAAAGCAAAGGCCTTGCCTGCCTTTTCCAGAACAGTGTCTTTAATTAGTGATGATTGAAGAATGAGGTAAGCTGGTTTTGATTTATTTAAGTTGGCTCGAAACTGTTCAGCCAAGAGATAATCTCCCTGCACAGGAGACTGTATCTGCTAAGACCAGTGATGTGGATATTGCTATAATTAGGTGTGCTAGTGACCCACACAGACTACATGAGCTGTTCTCCTCACAAAAATAAACACAATCTTAATTTATAGACACAACAGGGTCTGTCTTTTAAGGCGTCTTGTTAGAAGTCCCTATTTTTATGTCTTCTAGTGATTGTATTTTGTACAGTTGG
Source organism: Cacajao melanocephalus (assembly GCA_963573385.1). NCBI lineage: Eukaryota > Metazoa > Chordata > Mammalia > Primates > Pitheciidae > Cacajao > Cacajao melanocephalus. The sequence goes on from CAUYLG010028772.1 coordinate 178,242, forward strand.
ATTCCTTCTGGCTGTTAGAGTAGGCCCAGCCAGCCATAAAGGCCAACATCTCCTAGAATTTGTTATACACAGTTGACTTTTTCAGATCACCTTTTGGAGTTCTGTAGGTCTTGTTTACTCAATTTTCTCCCTCAGTGGTTCTTAAACTTTAATGTATGTAAGAATCAATGGAAGAGCTTATTAAAAACACAATTTCCTGGGTCTCATCCCCATAGATTTTGATTCAGTAGGTCCAGGTGGGGCCCTTGCATTTACATTTCTAACTAGCTCACAGGTGATGCCAGTGCTGCTGGTCCAAGGACCACCCTTTGAACAACCCTGCTTTACCCCTTCTAACACTCCAAACACACTTTTCGCTGTAGTTTCCCAAATAGATTGCCCTGTTGTTTCATACATATTTCAGACATGTTGCCCTGTTTCAAATATATTGCCTTTGTAATTTCGAACATGCTGATCCGTCTGTTAGAGGTGTTTGGTTCACCCCTTTCTTATCTGGCTAATTTCAAGTTGTCCAGCCTAGGAGAGACCCTCCTCTGGGAAGCCTTCTCTAACCTCTCCATCCTGAGTTCCTTGCTGTGCATGCTTTCCTTGTACCATGTGCTTCCCTGTACTGGAATCAGTGCATTCTCTGCCAGTTTCTCTGGCAGTACCTGACATATAGTAGTTGCTTAATGAACATTTATTGGATGAGTGTTAATGAGTCTGTGTAGGAAAGTTTAGGGGTGCAGCAATAACATTTGTTTACTTCTAATCAGAAAGAATGAGGGTTTGGGGAAGGGGAAGCCGTGGGAATCTGTTAAGCCACACAGAATTTTACTAGCTACCTCGTGACACTGAACTGGTTTACAAATAAGCAGATATGCCAATGTGTAGATCTTTTGTGTGATGATTGTCTGCCAATAGTATGGCATCTGGCAATAATTTTTTAAATAAACAAATTTGACCTGCCCTTTCAAAGCAGAGGTAATCATTTCAAGATATGTTTGAAAGTTAATAGCTTTTTAAAAGAAACCCAGAGTCTGGAAATAAATGTTTGGAAATGTTCCCATCCGTGAGATTTTTGTTGGAAAGATGCAACTGATAGGATTCCTGAGTTGTAATACTCACTCTGCCACTAACTAACTTGCTATTGTAACTTTGAGTGAATAAAATAAATTATAATGATTGCAATTTTCTTAGCCTCAAAATTGTGGCTCACAATATTAGTTTCTTAGTTTCGACAAATGTACCATAAGTATATATAATTAGTGGAAGCTGGGTGAAGGGTATACGGGAAATCTTTGTACTATCTTTACAACTTTTCTCTAAATCTAAAATCATTCCAACATACAAAGTTTATTTTTTTATTATGGCTCAGTAGCTACTGAAGGATATATTGTTTGCTCTTGCCTCAGGGCCTCTGTACTTGCTGCCCCGCCATCTACATGGTATCCCTCAGTCATCCACATGGCTCATCCTTCATCTCCTCTATATGTGGGCTCAAAAGATGTCTTAGTGAGACCTTCCCTAATCATCGTATTCAAAATTACAGTCCCCACCTCCCACTGGGAACTCCTCACCACCCCACTTCTATTTATTTTCTCCATGGACTTGGTAACATCCACTATATTATTATTTGTATATTATTTATTGTGTCTCCCCACCTAGAATGTAATCTCCCTAAGGACAGGGATTTTGATCTTTTCAGTTTGTTAAGGTGCTGGAATAGGGCCTGATGGATGGTAAGTTTTCATTGAATACTTAAAGAAGCCAGGCAGGAAATGATAATCACAAAGAAAGAGAAAACGATGAAAATGATAAAAAGGAGACAGTGACCGCTGCATCAAACAGTTTTGCTAATGGATGATGAGAGTCTAAGGCTTAACTACTAATGGCTAATGAACTGCAAGTTCAGCTGCCTTTTTCCAGCACTAAGCCATGTCTTAATCATCTTTGTATCCCTCTGTATTTCTTCATATCCTTAGCACATGGTAAACGCTAATGATTGAATGGCGAGACTCGCTTGACTAAAGAGGAGAGGGCTTGGTGGGACATAGTCATAAATAAAGGTGGAGACTTGTGGAGAACTGGGGCTGACCCTTACAAAGGACAGGGTGTTTTCTAAAATATATTTTGTTTCAACACAAGAAAAGGGACACTTCACTTATTTTCAGAGACAATAGAGTTCCGTTAAGTATTGATGCTACAGTTATCTTTAAATAGGTACCATTTTGCAGTATTGGAGAAGGCCTCAAACCACAAATGTCACCACATCCTTTACCATTTGTCACCAACAAGGGGTCGCCAAGTAAGGATAGGGAGTGGGGAGTGCTGCTTTCTATTAGAGCAAAACCACTAAAGAAAGAGAGCAATGAGGGAAGAGGTTAAAAGAAATCACTCCTCATTTTACCCCCTCGGGTTTTAGTTTGCTTACTACAGCCTACAATACAGTAGAATCACATTGACAATAAGCGCAGTGCCATTGATTAACAGGGGCTGTGAGCACTGTGCTAAGAGCTTTAAAGCCACATCATCACCTGCTAGTCCAGCTGTAATTCTCCTCCTTTCCTATTTTTAACGTCAAAAGAGTAGCTTTGACCATGGGTCTTCCTTATGGGATATTTTCATTTTTCCAGTTATACTATACAATGAATTTCCATAGGCCTTATGAATCCCAGCTGGTATTAGCCAAACCCCACAGACACTCTGGATATACTATTTATGCTGCTGGATATAAACAGTTATCACCAAATATTTATAAAATAACCATTATATCAAGAGCAACCTATTAGGTGTTCAGGTAGTTAGAAGAAAAGTAGGACATAGTCTGCCCTCAAGAAGTTGACCATCTAAGAGGAGCCAAGACACAGCAAAGAGAAAACATGGCACTGTTGGATCGGTGCCAGTCTTTATTAAGACATTTAGTAAATAAAATTGCTTTGACCTGACAATGACATCATTCATACAGATCACCCTTCAGTTGAAATTAGATAAAGCAATGTTGCCTTATAAAGCAAACAAAGGGACCTTGGTTTCCATAGCAGCTCTACCATTAAATAGCATTGACAAAGTCATCTAAATTCCTTGGGTCTCACTTTCCTAATCTTGGGAATGGGAGTTGCTTTGTTTTTTGGTCTTTGGTTATTTGTTTTTTGTTTTTTTTTTTTAACCTCATACTCTCTACAAATGCCAATCTGAAAACCTCCCATTTCCATCCAAAATGTGCCAGGATTTAAGAAGTTCTGACCTAGAGAGAAACTGTAACATGCTCACTAATTATTGTCCTCTTATCACACATACCAAAAAAAAAATGTGTTTGCCTTACTCTTACAACAATAGTATCCGATTTATCCAAACCTGGCTGGAATCCCAGCACACCCAGTTTTTCCTGTTTGAGCTCGTTAATGTGGTAAATAAGCCTCATGGGTTCAGTACATTCCCAATTTTGGTTCATCTATATCTCTTGCATCTCTCTCCTCACTTATCAGCATTTTATTCAACTCACTGTTTCTTCAATGGTAAGGCAAAAAAATAATAATAATAAAATACAGACCAGTCTTTTTCCCTTATTTTACTAATGTTTGTATAAGAGATGTGTCTTATAATATAGGAAATTCAGATATACCATTAACCAAATAGTCTTGCCTAAAATAACCATAGCCAATAAAACCTGACAGCCAGAGATTTTTAATCTTCTAACCCCCATTCCAACATAAAAATAAATTTTAAAAATTCAAATACAATAACAATCATGTAAGAAACTGGCTTTATAACTATACCTGGCGTATACTTTCAAGAGTTCCTAGTGGAAGGAGGTTCACTTTTCATACAATGACATTTTTTTACTATTTGGCAGATTTACCATGTGCTTGTATAAGATTTGTTATATTAAAAATTAAAAAACATATTGGCCAACATTCATTGCACATTTACTGTGTGGCAGGTCTTTTATATGTGTTACCTTATTTAATCCTCCTAACAACCTTAAAGCAATTTTTTTTAAAGTTTCTCCATTTTATAGATGAAGAAACAGTGGGTTAAAAATTTACTCAAGGACATACATTTATAGACCAAATTCACATTTTATGGGAATAAAAGTATATGATAGGGATAAAAATTCCATAAGAAATTCAATTACCATACAAAGGTGAAGCAGGAATACCCTATCAATAAAGGAGCATATTTATTAAGTAGATGTTTGCAGGCTTGCAGCAGTAAGTCATGCTGAAATTTAGGCAGGGTGCCAGTGCTGTAGTTACCAAGTTGTAACTTCTTGATTCTACAGCTTCCATTTCTCAACCGTCCTGTTAAAGAATTTGATTGGAACTGGAGGTTTTAAATTTGGGGAGAGTGTTGGCCATAGACAGCCCATGACCTTTGTTTACCAAAACTACCTCCCTTATTTCTATAGATCAAAAAAGCAGTGGTGTTTCTGGGTTGCTATTGGTAGTCTTTTTCCTTCTGATATCCACAGAAATGAATGTGAGCCTTTAGGAAAGGCAAAGTAAATTGTGGAATATCTTCAGGTTTCCAGGTATATACATTAGGTCAGCTGAGTCAGCCTTCAGGACATAAATCATAATTTTGAAGGCTAAGAGTTTGAAATGAGCACAGCAAAGGCCTAGTTCTTTGCACACACACACACAAAATCATCTTTTTGGAAATACCTAGCAGATGTTAATAAGCTTCAAAAGAGCAATAGCAATTATTTTAGCAACAGATAGAAGTATAGCAAATGCTTTTTGCACCTCTCAGATTTTCATTTTGTTTAATTTTCACATCTAGCTGAGATAAAAATTAGTGGAAGTGGGCATTTTTTGAACTGTATCTAGCATACATGACTTCCAGTGGCAAGGCATAATAATTCATATGCTAGCACCAGCCTTAGAGGTATCAAATCTCATTTTGTGATGTTCTTCTAATCCTGCCATTAGTTTTAGTCTTAGAAAATGATCATATTCCTTTCCAGGAATCTCCCATCTTATGAACAGATCAGTTTTGGGGGGAACTCTGGATTTATTTTTTTTCAATCACTGTTTCTTACATAAACACGTATTGAGGACTTACTGTCATATATTCTTCTAGGTACTGGAGTTAGAGCCAAGAATAAACACAACAGGCAAATAATCGATACCTACATGGAGGTTTTCATCTAGTTACAGAAGAGAGGCAATAACAAATAAGTAAATTATATATTTTGTTAGAAGGTGATGAGTACTGTGAGAAATATTAAGTTAGGAGTCTGGGGGTGGGGGTTAAAAATTTGAATTGTGTGTTAGTCTGTTTTCACATTTCTGATAAACATACCCAAGACTGAGCAATTTATAAAAGAAAGAAGTTTAATTGGACTTACAGTTCCACGTGGCTGGGGAAGCATCACAATCATAGTGGAAGGCAAGGAGGAGCAAGTCACGTCTTATGTGGATGGCGGCAGGCAAAAAAAAGAAAAATGAAAGCTTGTTCAGGGAAACCCCCCTTATAGAACCATCAGATCTCAGGAGACTCATTCACTATCATGAGAACAGCACAGGAAAGACCCACCCCCATAACTGAACCACCTCCAACAAGGTTCCTCCTACAATATTTGGGAATTGTGGGAGTTATGATTCAAGATGAGATTTGGGTGGGGACAGAGCCAAACCACGTCAAGTTGTTAAGGAAGGCCTCATTGAGAAGGTGACATTTAAGCAAAGACTTGAAGAAAATGAGAGAATGAGCTGTGTGGAGACCTGGAGGACAGTTGTTCCAAGCCAAGGGAGTAGTCACTGCAAAGGCCCTGAGGCAAAGCTTTGTCAGGCATGAGAGTGAAGAGAAGGAGACTAGTATGGCTGTAGCAGAGGGAGCAAGGGTCGTATAACAGGGGCTGATATGCTCAGAAAAGTAGCTGGGGCCAGACCCCATAGGGCTTTGCAAGGCATTTTAATAACTTGGCTTTTACTCTGAGGTGAGGAGCCATTCAAAGCTTTTGAACAGAGGAATGATGACAATCTGATTTCAGTTTCTTATAGATATATTATTAATCATGAGAGAGGGTCTCACAATTATCCACCAAATTCTCTTAACCCATAGTGCCATTCAACTAGAGTGCTAATCAGTCTTTGGGAACTTGAGCTCTGAGTGCTGGATTTAGATACAGGAGATGGGGATTTGGCTAACAGCTCAGTTGGATGACTTTGGGCACTTCAATTAACATCTCTGAGCCCCATTTTCCTTTTCAGAGAAATAAGTATAAACTATACCTGCCTATGGCTTCATTTTCAGGATCAAGTAAAAACTAAATAGAGAAGCATTTGGTAAATTATAAGATAATATAAATGTCAGGAGAGGTGGTGATAGCAACAGTGGTTGTGGTTGTGTCATCATTATTTCAGGGAGAATTAAGCCCAGAACCTAAGTCAGGATGTTAGGAATGCAAGCTTCCCTTCCTATCCCTTCTTGTTAAATTACCATGGAAATGGGGCCTCCACTTCCTTCCCCAGCACTGGATGCAGGAGACAACAAGGACTCAGATGATCCCAACCGAAGGTGCCAGTCGGGATCCTAGCAGGAAGAGTTGTCACTGACAGGCTGTTTGGTAGACCAGGGCCTCCACAGTGGCTGGGTCTGTTGTCCTAGTGAGAGCATCACACCTTTCCCTCTCCTTGGCCCTATAAATGTCCCCAGTTCTGTGCAGGGCATTACGCTGTCCTCAGATGGGCAACTTTTCCAGGTAATCACAGCCCTCTTCTGTTTCTCCACCAGGCATTCCTCCTATGGAAGGCTTTTGGATGACCACGACTACGGGTCCTGGGGAAACTACAACAACCCCCTGTACGATGACTCCTAACAACGGAATATGGCCCAGGATGAGGATTGACTGTTCTTTATTTATAAGTGCTTATCCAGTAGAATTAATAAGTACCTGATGTGCATTGAACGACAATCTTAAGCCCTGTTTTGTTGGTATGGTTGTTTTTGTTTTCCTCCCTCTCCTCTGGCTGCTACAACTTCCCCTTTCTGGTACAAAAAGAACCATTATTTAAAGGTGAGTGGAGGCTGATTTGCAGCTGAAATGGGCTGGCCTTGCACCAGCCAGGCCAGACCACCTTGGTGGAGGCTTCTTCTCCCACTTCAGGACCCATTTTGAGAAGGACCGAGGAAGAGGATTTGGATTGTTTTGTCAGGGATTACTTTCAGGAGAACATTTCGTTTGTGTTATTTCTTAAACTTCTATTTAGGAAATTACATTAAATATCAATGAGGGGAAAGGAAATGAGCTTTATGAGGATTTCACCCTGCGTAGGCGAGAGCAGCGCTTTCTCAGATTCCTTTTTAATCTTGGTTTATCTGGTTGTTTCTGACAGGATGCTGCCTGATTGGCTCTACAAGCTGGAAAACAGCTTCTTAGCTGCCTAATTAAGGAAAGAAGAAAATGGGAAGTGCCCTGGAGGAGGCCAGCAGGTTGAGGGGCAGAATAGCAGGTTGCCATGGGATCTCAGTGTGCCCCTAGTTGTTCTCCCCTCCAGGCCACCTGTCCCTGTAAAGGATGTCTGTTCTGTTCAAAAGGCAGCTGGGATCCCAGCCCACAAGCGATCAGCAGAGTTGCATTCCCAAAGAAAAGGGCTATGAGATGAGCTGAGTTATATAGAGAAAGGGAAAGGCATTTACAGTGTGGGGAAGTGGGAAAGAAGTGGTAGGGGGAAAGGAGGCTAACTTGCACTGAGTACCTCATTAGGGCAAGTGGGAATCAGCTATCGATAATGGCCAGAGACATCCACAGCTTGGAGGAGGCCAGAGACTCTTGGCTTTATACCCACACAGCGACTGGTCCACTGCTTTACTGTCTGTTGGATAATGGCTGTAAACCTGTTTAAAAACAAAACAAAAAAGAGGTACTAGTCTATCTTCAATTACTCAATGAGGCATTTTCATAGGAAACAGACTATAATTAATTGGTTTATTCTTCCCATACACTTACCTTACTAATTCTTCCCTTTAATAAATGAGCACCCCTGGGTATATAGGCTTAAAATCCTGCACAGCAAATTTTGAGAAAGAATTGTTCCTCTTCATAGGCATCCACTTATTGCAATCATTCTCAACCAAGAGGTGATTTTGCCCCCTGCCTCCACCCTAGGGGCATTCAAAAATGTCTGGTGACATTTTTCGTTGTCATGACTTGGGGGTGCTACCAGAGGCCAGGAATGCTGCCAAACATTCTACCATGCACAGCACAACCTGCAACAGCAAAGAATCACCCACCCCAAAATATCAATAGTGCTGAGATTGAGAAGCCCTGATTTATCACAATGCCCACTGTGACAGAACAAGACACTCACAGGTTAGGGATGAGTTTTATTTTTAACGAAATGAAATGATGTGTTTTTATCTCCAAAGTGTTTAGTTTATTGGCTGAAGGGTTGTTCTTGGTATGCATGGTGACCGTTTTATTTCTGTGTGCTTCCTAGAGAGCTTTATTTCATGGCTACAACTCTGTCTTCCCGTAACAGCTGATATTAGCAAGCAGCATCTTATGTCCTGATGTCATGTAGTAGAAAACAAACATGGGGTCTGACTTCAAAATATGTTATATTGTTCTACAATGTCATAAAGAACTTGAAAATGGACTTTTGTTTGTAAAGTTGGACCTTGCTGCCATGACTGTTTGGCTTGCAGGAACTTGACTCCGGCTCGTCCTGTCTCTGGCTGTGGCCCGGCAAAGCACCGACATGCAAACCACCCTTGCTTTTCTAAACCCCTCTGGTCTCAGAGACAGTAGGGGCAGTGCCACTTTTTACAACCTGCCAACCCACACACTGGAGTAATTCTGAAAAAAAAATTATTCCTAAACTCTCTAAGTGTGGACGGAGAATGAGCAAGCCCCAGAGATATTTTACAACCAGAGTGGGTAATGAGGAAGGGGCTTACTGAAATTATGATATCTCTGAATATTGAATAAAACACCACCAACCAAAAAAGTGGACCTTCTCAGAAAAAAAATAAAAAGGGGAGGGCAGCAAATGACCAAGGGTTCCCCTTCTGGCTGTGCTTGGCTTGAGTAACTATCTCTCTTTCCCCATCCTCTTCATAGGGCTTTCAGTTTGGCAAAGGACAAGCAGATAAAAACAGGATATTCCGTATTTTTTTTCTCCATCGGCCAAAAATGTTTTTACACAATGTTTGTGAAACAAACACCTTTGGAGAAGTGCACTTCTGAATGCTGCCTCTGCCATAAACACTGCGGTAAGGGACCAGCCTCTTCCCAGGAACCACGGCCGTCTATAAACCATGGACTCAGGCAGGCTTTTTTTTTTTTTTAACTGAAGGCTGCTGTTATGCAAGGGCACCTAAGGGGTCTGTTGCTGTTATTAGCTTCCAAATATGAGTGGCAAAGAGAGGGATGTGGGCCTAGACCAGATGTATTCAGCAAGGCAACAGCTTCCCATAATGACTCTAACACTCCTTAAGTTATGTGAGTATAAAACATTTAAGGGTTGAACCTTATCTTGCCAAATGTATCTTTTCTGCTTTTGAATTGGCCAAAGGATTTTAGCAACTATATTCCACAAATGTTGTTACTGAAAACACACACACAGACACACACAGACACAACTGAAATATATGCCGATAATTGACATCCTTGACCTCAGGGAGAGCACCTGCTCAGGTCTACCTAAGATAAACGGCTCCAGTAGGTCTAAACAATCACGTCCCACTCATGGATGGGTCTAGTCATAACACTTCTTCAGAGAGAATGTCAGAGCAGGAGGGAGGCAAGCCGCCTCTTCTTGACCATCAACGGCAGATGATGGAAAAGCAGGATTCAACTTTATTTTCTTTTCCTGTGGCCCCAGTGAAATCTCCTGCCCTCCCTGCACGTCTTTGTCTTCATTTCTAAAATGGGGGTGATGCTTTCATGTTGACCTCACCCCATACTACCTCACAGATGTGTTGTGAGGATTAATAAAATCACGTCTATGGTATTTTCAGTTTCTGGAGAAAAATACTTATAGACAGTTTAATTATTACATAGATAAATAAGTGATCTCAGTTTCTTGTTTGCTATGATACTTCTGTGTTGTTTTTACTTATTCTGTTAAATGACAGTTGTGTTCTAGCCACATAAGACAGCTGTCTAAGCTCTGGACTACTCCATGCAGCTGAATCACTGCAGGGTTGACCATGCCTGGGGTCACAGCGATGGTTTCCATTTCTAGATGAAAGGCTGGCCTAGAACACAGGTCTCAAAGACTCTTGAATCAGAATCAGATTAGGGAAAACAGGATAGATATCTGAGCATGAATAGCAGTAGACCTCCAGCCTTTCCCATCTGAGGTCTTCTGGATTCTTTGTGGGGTTGATTTTGATTTGATGTCATCTGTTTGCCCTTCATCTTGCTTGCAAGTATGCATGGTTCAATCTCTTGCATCCAGGAAATGAATTTTGCAGTCGGGCCAGATGCTAATTTGCACGTTGATTCACCTTCTTTGCCTTTAACTTTTTTTTTTCTTTTTTGGCATATGAATGTACCATTTCAACTTTGATTTTAAAAGTGCTATTTGATATTGTAATAATGCTAACCAAGAGATCAATGCCAGATTTCTCTCTTGGGGCGAGTTAGCTGGTATCATTTAAAGATGGAAAGATGGAAAACTTCTTTGATATTTGATGTCATTGTATTCACATTGGTTGTAAGACATATTGCATACCAATTATAATTATATCAATTAAAGTTGATAAAAGCTTCCATCTGGCTATGTGTGAGTCACATTTTGTTATATTTTGTTATTCAAACCACTTGATTGATATGCTCAACACAGCTCATAGTAAGCAGTTCTGACTTGTTCTTTGAGAAAATGTATCCTACACCAGTAAATATTTTCTGCTTAGCAGAAAGGTCTCTCTGACCTTGAAACAGTATAGAAGAATGTCAGAATTGAAGAAACTTTTCAAGCAGTGATTTTACTATCAAACATACTCTGGGCCTTATAAAATAGATGTAAAAACAAACACTTTGATTCAATGAGTTGATAGCAATACATAATCAAGTCATATTAAGGCATATTGACATTAGCAATACATTTGGCACTTGCTTCACTCCCCTTCAAAAAATTAAATTCAGCATCCTCATCTTTATCTGACAGTTAAATAGCAGGCAATTTCAGTCATTCAAAATATAATTTCAACCTCCACAACCTGACTAGAGATTATTCTGATTCCAAAGAAAAGAGCAACAGCAAAACCCATTCATTTTGTTCCATAGGGGAGGAATGGATCACCTGCAAACCAGAACTTGTTGATTAGATTATGGGTATACGCTTGATGTCAGGCTTAATAGCTTTAGTTACTTGGTCAAACTCAATAAGTTTAGTTACTCGGCTTCCAGTGACATAGCATGGAGGATTGACTGGAAAGAGTCAAGATAGAAAAGGAGGACCAAGCATGAAACAGGCCCTTTCCATTATTTGGTCATTTCTTGAGGACCATTTCGTGGGCACAAAAGCAACTAAAAACCCTATTATTCCAAGCTTGCCTGAACGAGATTGGTCAGAAAGTTATCTTAAGTGGGCATAGAAAGAAAAGGCTTCATAAGGATGTGTAGTGTTTATATATTATCATTTTTTGTGTACAAGTCAAATTTTTCCTATAGGACAGCTTTTCTAGGTCAGACCGTATTCTATTTAGATTATTTAGTAACATAACTGTGATCTTTTACTCCCCCAAAATTCAATAGCACTCTCCAATAGCTGACTACATTTTGACTTTTGTCAGAAAGCACTGAATTATAAATGACTCTTAAAAGCACTGATCATGTTGGGAAAAACCTATAAGAGGCATGATCACTTCCTTTAAAGGGTCTAGTCTTTGGCAGATGTAAAATACATTTACTGCACCAAAACAGCATTAATCAATTTGAGTCAACAAATGTATTGACTTTTTATCCTAAGCAAGATATTCAATATTTACTACAAAAAAAAAGGGAGTCTAATATTCTTTAGGGAACTTGGATGTCTGTGAGTATTGTCTAGTATAATCCTTGCATCTTCTTTAGAGGTCATCACATTACCTCCATTTTACAGACAGGAAAACTGAAGTTCCATAATATTAAATTCATTCATCCACATATTGAATCCTTCTATGTACTCCATAATGAACAAGATGGTCCCTGCTCTCCAGGTATTTGCAGTTTAGTAAGTGGCAGATGTGGGGTGCAAACCATGTCCATCTGGCACCAGGGCACTTGGTATTTTATCACCCAAGGGAATGGTGTCCAATGTAAATCTAACCTGGGTCTTAAGACCCTCATACCTCCTGCTCATATGAGACCTTCCCCCTTGCAACGTCCCTCTCAGCTATGTCAGGAAGTCTCAAGGGTGTCTAACATGCAGTCCAGCGCAAGCCCACTCAGCTCTTAAAGCACATATTCCCTGCCAGACACTGTTGCTTTCTGTTGAATCCCACATCTATGGCTGTGTTCTCTGCCAAGGGGGAGACCTGCCTTCATTCCTGTCCTGTCAGGACACCAGCACAAAGCCCCATTGTCTCACAGAATTTCGGTGAAAACCTCTCTGAATTTCAACCTGCAGCCTTTCTGCTCTTCCCAGGAATTCAGATGTGAATTCACGGAAGCCTAGACTAGAGATGCCGCCCTTGGAGTCACCCCCTGATCTTACCCTGAGATTCCATCATTGGGCCAACTTGTCTTTCCTTATGGTAGTAATAATAATGACAGCTTATTCTCACATAGCACTTACTATGAACTAGATACTGTTCTAAGAACTTGACTGGGTGCAGTGGCTCACACCTGTAATCCCAGCACTCTGGTTGGCTAAGGAGGGAGGATCACAAGGTCAGGAGTTCAAGACTAGCCTGACCAACATGGTGAAACCCTGTCTCTACTAAAAATACAAAAATTAGCCAGGCATGGTGGCACATGCCTGTAATTTCAGCTACTCAGGAGGCCGAGGCAGGAGAATCGCTTGAACCCATGAGGCTGAGGTTGCAGTGAGCCGAGATTGCATCACTGCACTCCAGCCTGGGTGACAGAGTGAGACTCCATCTCAAAAAAAAAAAAAAAAAAAAAAAAAAAGAACTTTACATGGGTTAACATCCTTATGAGGTAGATGTTATTCACATCTCCATTGTACAGAAGAGAAAACTAAGGGCCAAAGAGGTGAAGAAACTTGCCCAAGATCACACAGTGGTGGGGCAGAATTGAAATGGGACCGTGGGTCTCCAGGGTCCATGCTCTGGACCACTCCCAAGCCAAATCCTCACTTCATGCCAGAGATTGTTGACATGTACATGCTGCTGCCCATCAAACATGCCCAGTCATGTGAGATAACCTGAGGCCAACGTTGGGTACCCAATGCAGAAGCAGCTTTCTCCCTGAAGAAGGGTTTCTAGTGTGGCCCAAAGGGCCTATTTTAAGGGTACCCACGACTGGACAGCTCTGTGGTTGAACCCTTACATATTCATGTTTGTCAGGACAGTGGCTTGGGATCTTTTGAAAACAGTGGGGCCCTCAGAACTGATGACCTGGCAGACTGACTTGTCTCTGTCTACACTCTGGCATTTTCAGTCAAGGTCACTGACCCAGTAACCACCAACTCAACAGCAGGGCACTCCAGGCTGACCCTCTCCTTGTCACCAGATCCATGCAGCAGCTGTAATGAGGCAGTCCAGACTACTGTCTTGTTCTCCCACTAGCCGTTTCTCCTTCGGCATTTGGACAGAATTTGCTGCAACAAACACCACTGAGAAGAGTGTTGAAAAGTTTGCATCAATCATAAGCCAAGTGTTGTCAGCTGGTGTGAGAGACAAATGCTCACTGCCAGCCCCTGTGCCAGGACATTCAGAGGTTTGATTTGAGAAACAAAAACACTGCTCCATGTATTTCTGGATAGATGATAAAGTTTTAATGCAAAGTTGCAGATTTCACATATAACTTAGCTTCTTATACAGACTTGGAGAGAGGAGGAGAGAAGGTTAGGGAAACCATGAGCAGGTAACAGCTAAAATGCTAGGGCTTCTGGAAAACCGCCACCATCTCAGGCTACAACAGTAAAATGGATGGTTCTCAAGAGCTCACTGGAAAGTCACACCTGCCCACACACCTGATGGCAACTGTTTCTGAAGAAGAATGGCTTTGCCTTTTTTCCAACTTCCATATCTTGTCTAAGAACCTCTCATAGACAAACTCTAGGCAGAGCCATAAGGGAAAGAGCATTACGAGAAATGTAATTTCTGGCTTCTCCTCTGTATTACAAAGATCTTAGAAAAGGTGATAATACTGAGCTAAAATTATGTGAATGATCACTGGCCACCTCTCTTACCCAAATGAGAACTTGGCAAAAAGTCAATAACAACATGTTATCCATAACATTATGCAACTGTTCCTTACACAACTGAGGATGCACACACCTTCTCCCTAAAAAGAAAGACACATCATTCCATATGTTGCTTTATCTCTGGGAATATTCGTGTCTTTCCTAGTTCAGATGCAATCTTCCTTTGATACCAAATTATAGGGTTAGCCACTTTAATCACTTTATATTGGACAGAGGGGGATAAGAAAGGACAGAAGAAGAACTAATTTATACATACACATACATATGCATATCAAAGCAAGCAAGAGAATATGCATAGTTACTAAAAACTCCCTTTTACCCCTAGTCCTATGACCATATTGGTATTTATAACTTTCTTCTTCCACTAAACATTGCATGTTCCTCTTGTCCTCAGTTGACATTTCATTTGGTTCTGGTTCTTTACGTGGCAGGGTGACTCAAACCTGCCATTAAAATATGGCCAGCACTTGGGTACTAGAAAATAAAAAGGGAGCTACTAAACTGAATAATGTTTCTACCACTGAAAAGAAAGACCAGCTCACATTTCATATAAAATACACTTCCCTTCCTATTTTCATTGGTTTTTTTCCTCTCTCCTCCCATATCCTTCCAGCCCACTTCACCCACCCTTACCAAAAAAGTAAAGAAAAGGTGAAGGAGAAAATAGGGAAGACATTCAGAACCATTGTCATCACTTGGCTTGCTCCCTGCGGAGCCATGGAACATTCCACGCCGCCATCTGCCCACCAACTCCCCAAGCTCTCCTATCTCTGCTTGAGCTCTTCTGAAAAGACCTATGCATCCTTCAGACAGCCAGAAGTTGATAAAAGACATGCCAGGAAATGTAGGGGAGAGGAAGAGCAAGGTTTTCTTAAATGTATTCACTTTCAACTTAGAAGTGCCATGAGCCATTTCATACACACATTCCTTTGCCCTATCTCACCAATCCCCCTATCACTGCCCTCCCATGAGGAAATTTCAGGCTGCAGATGCTTTTACTGAGCCACTGATAACAAGCTCTGGAGCTGATAAGCAATGAAATGAAATACACTTAACTTTTATAGGATGAGTAATCCTCATTGACAATTAATCTCATGTCCTGAGACCCAGAGACTATCTGAGGGGTTGTCCCATCTCCCTTCTGAACATCCATTTCTTGAAAGAAACCAAGTTCATCAAGCAGCCCTACTCAAGGGAACACAACCTGAGGCCTTTACCTGTCCCCTTCTAAGGGTTTCCAGTGTAACCTGGCTGCTGGCTTCTCATCCAAAGGGTGAAGAGGCTGGATTTCATGTCTGTCTCCTACAGGCCAGTTTCAATGTTTCATCTATCAGAGTTCAGGTAAATCCCTGAGCAATAATTTGGGGCATTGACCATCTGAGCAATCCCAGGGGCCTGGCAGGTAGCTTTTCAGTAAAGAAAGGCACAATCATTCTTTCCTAGCCGCCTTGCTCTCCTAGAAGCTTAAGCAGCTGGTTCTTGAAAAGTAACAGACTCTCAATGTAACCATAGCCAAAACCATGAGCAAAGAAAAACTGGTAGCTGAAAATTCTGACAACTCTATATCCTTTTTCTCTTGCTTCCCCTATAGAGAAGCATAGGCTTGAGACACTAGATGCAAGAAGACAAAGGGTGGTGGGAAATCCAGGCTGCTACCTGACTACAGGCAAAAACAAGGATGCATTTGCTCACAGAGTCTCAATGTTTACTCTCCTAAAAGCCCCATGAATTTCCCTAAGGAATGGCCTGTGATGGAAATTACAGCATTAGAAGCAAAACATTCATTCACTCATCCACTCATCATTCGCTCATTTAACAAACAATATTCTTTTATACATTCTAGACACTTTCTTAGACACTGCATACAATATCTAGGTGAAACAATAAAACAAGACATGACCTCTCAAAAACTCATCCTCAAAATGCTTTCAGTCTGTAATGAAACAACACAGTCTCTGATTCTGTAGAGTATAATGGGCACCTTGGTAGAGCAATGTGCAGAGTACACCAGGAGCAAGAAGAGGAAAAGGTCAAAGGATCTGAGAGTGTCCTGATAAGTGTATTCCTCTCTTCCTTATTTCCAGATGCTTCTCTGCTGCTCATGCCCCACCATTTGCCTAACTGACTTCCTCAGCCTGAACCGGTTCTCCGAGCTCTCTCTTTGCAGATCTATCCTTTGCCATCAGTCCCAGATTTCATCTGGGAAATTTGATTTGTTCCTCCTAACTGACCTGTTTGAACCAAGGGTACTGGACTTTTCCAACCCCAGCCACACCCAGATCAGCCCCTCTTCCAGTGTTTCTCATGCCCAGAAATGCCACAACTGGAAGTTGATATATAGCATGTCTTTAACTGTGGAAAAAGAGAGAGAGTAGTCATCTTTCTTTATCTTGGCACACTATCCTATGGTAATAATTCTCTTATGATATCCAAAGAGCTAAAGTGGTTTTCTTGACTATGTTCTCTGATGGGAGGCTGAAGAAAAGAGAAATGACATTTGTTGAATGCCTGTTACGTGCCTACACATGAAGAATTAAGATCTTTTCAGAGAGCAGAGGAAACTGAGGCTTGAAAGGTTAAGTGACATTCCCATGGTTACACAGCTAGTAAGAGTCAGAGTCCCAATTTTAATCCTGGACTTTCTTACTCCAAAATCCATGTTCTACCTGGTATGGAAATGCTTCTCAAACTTTAATGCACATGCAAATTACTGGAGACCTTGTTAAAATGCAGATTCTAGCTCATAGTTCTGAGGTGGAGTCTGAGATTTGCATTTGTAATAACCTCCCAAGTGGTGTTAACGCTAGGATACTGCTCCCAATTTTGAGAAGGGAGATAATACATAAGACACAACCTTCTGCACATAAGCCTAGATAAACCCAAAAGGTAACCCAAAAGGCCCCACAGGATGCAGTTCTCAATAGGAGTGATAACACCACATCTTCCCCCAGGGCAACGAAGTGTGGCAGCATCTCTTAATTGTGTTTTTCAGTGTCGTTACTGGCATTTAGTATCTGGGAGTCAAAGATGCTGCAAATGCTACAGGGAATGAAATAGTCCAGGTTGATTTGCCAGGACAGTTCTGTGTAGCACAGAATTGTACCACCCACAATTCTTACAGCATCCCCATCAAGGAACCCAGAACAGCGGTGTGGGGAGCCGCGTGCCACTGTCAGACACGAGCTCTTTTGCTGCCTTATTTCCATGACTTGTTCTCAGTCATTAGAAACCCAGTTCTGCCCTCCAGCTGTTCTGTTCCAAACTGTCATCATTGACAGCTGCTCTGTAGGATATCACTGCACACACATGAATGCATGTTAATGTCTTGCTAGCTGGACCTTCTAAGTGTCAACAGAAAAGATGATCCAAGGCGAGCCTAATCAGAGAGAGGTGTGTTCACACATTTTTGTGTGCCTTCCAAGAGTACAGGGATGCCACTATTACATAAAATTGGACATTTTAGTAAACCATGTAGGTCAGCTGAAAAATTTATATCATTTTGCATTCCATGAGAATTTTGAACGGTATTTATTGAAAATATAGGCAAAGAGTTGACATCTATTAAGCTTCTTCTATATGTCAGGAACTGGGCATGTTCTTTACATGTTATTTCATTAGATCCATAGCATAGAGCAGTAATCATAAACTTAGACGACTGTGGAGCTACTGTGTCTGAGTTTGAATCTCAGCTGAGCTAGTTACCAGTTGTGTGACCCAGAAAAATTGTTTAACCTCTTGTTTCCTCAGTTTCTTCATCTATAAAATGGGAATCAGAATGGCATGTCTTATTAGACTGTTTTGAAAGTTAAATGAATCAATGCCTATAGCATCCTTAGAATAGTACCTGGCACAGAGCAAATTTATAAATGTTACTTCATTAGATCCACAGCATAATAAAATATTTTATTTAGCAATAATAAAAGCATATTATTGCTAAATAAAATAGCCATGTAAGGTAAATGATTTTCCTCATTTTACAGATGAGGAAACTGAGACTTATTCAAGTTGAACACAGCCACAGTGTAATAGAATCTGATTAATCATAATGATAAAAGCTAACATTCACTGAGCACTTATTATGTGCCATCCTGTTCTACCAGGATCAACTCAATCCTCACAACTACCCTAAAGATGGGTATTTTATCCCCATTTTACTGATGGCAGCAGTGGCCTGTCTGGAGCAGCCACTGTAGGTGGTAGCTACAGTCGGGGAGACATGACCAGGGCTGCGCTCTGTGGAGCTGGCAGGGCTGGGAACAGGCGGGAGCCCCACTCCTTATCTACTTGGTGGGACAGGAGCGCTGCATTTCCCAGCCACTCAGCCAGAGTTCCAGACTCAGGCATCACTGTGCTTTCCGGGATCCAGGAAGTTCCCCCTCCCCACAGGCTTGAAAGTGCCTTCTCCCAGCCCTGGTGCCCATTCCAGGCTGGAGCAGCTGGAGCAAAGTTACGGCCAATCCCAGGCACTGTCACAACCTGGCTGGATATGCACGTGCTCAGAGCAGCACTGACACACCAGGCCCCTAACACCTTGGCCCCCTCTGGACTTTGGGCACCAACCAGCATGGGAGGGAAGCTGAGGGGCTGCTTGGGGCAGGCCTACACCCTTCAGCAGGTACAGCCTGGGCACCATGGATGGCATGTTGATGGCAGGAGGCAGACAGGTTCCTGGGCTGAAAGGGGTGGGTCCCAGTGAAATACAACCTTCAAGCCAAGGATGGCCTGAAGCCTGGGGGCCAGCTGCCACTTTCAGGTGAAGTCCCTGGCCAGGAGTGAGAATTTATGATACTTTCTCCAGGCCCACCCATGGCCATCCATGAACCAATCAGCATGCACTTCCTCCCTTCTGAGCCCATAAAAATCCTGGATTCAGCCAAGATATCGGGACAACCTGCCTATGGAAAGGAGCTACCCACTGTGGTTCTCCTCTCTACTGAGAGCAGGACACTCAATGGGATCACCAGTCTGTGGAAAGGAGTTACTCACTGTGGGTCTCCTGAGAGCTGTTCTGTCTCTCAATGAAGTTCCTGTCTGTCTTGCTCATCCTCCAGTTGTCTACATACCTCTTTCTTCCTGGATGCGGGACATGAACTCAGGACCTGCCAAATGGCAAGACTGAAGGAGCCATAACACAAACAGGGCTGAAATACCCCGCCACCTCCCCACACTGCAGGCAGCAAGAAGGAGAGAAGAGCTAGGGCCCTTCAGGGATCCCAGACCTAGGGGCTCCCTGAGCCAGGACTGTGACACCTTCTTTGGGGCCCTGCAGTTCCTGGCATCTCCTAGCTTCGGGGCACCACCACATTCCCCTTGTCCAGATGTAGATGTCCACAGAAGAAGTTGCATGCAGTTCATCTAGTCCAGCCGCAGCCTTGCGTGGGGCTGGCACCTGTGCTGGTGCCTGGAGCTGCCTGCCCTGCTGCAACAGTCAGCATGCCTGGCTGTGTACAGTGAACAGACCCTGCACTCACTCATCCACACACTCTTTGCAGCTCCATGCCTGGCTTGCCCTTGGCAGGTGTGGGATCTGGGCCAGTAGCATGAGCCAAGCACAGCCTGCTAGGCCGTGTGGGTGGAACAAGCCCAGCAGGCGTGAGCAATACTCAGGCAGAAGGTGTCACCAGCCACATAGGTTTCTAGCTGGCAAAACAACACCCAAGGATCCCGCGCATTACCAGGTGAGGAGACTGAGGCACAACCCAGAAGTAAAAGTTACTCACCCAAGGTAACCTATTTGGTTAGTGGTGAATCAAGGATTTCAGCCCACGGATTTGACTCTGGAGCCTGAGCACTACAGTTCCCAAGTCCATTCTTTAACTATCTCCTCACCTTCCCATCGGTCATCTACTATGTACCCAGCCCTGAGCTAGGCATGCTGTAGGATAAAACAAAGTAAAACAATGTGTTTGTTTGTTTGTTTTGAGACAGTCTTGCTCTGTCACCCAGGCTAGAGTGCCGTGACACAATCTCAACTCACTGCAACCTCCGCCTCGCAAGTTAAAGTGATTCTCCTGCCTCAGCTGCCCGAGTAGCTGGGATTACAGGCAACTGCCACCACACCTGGCTAATTTTTTTTGTATTTTTAGTAGAGACAGGGTTTCACTATGTTGGTCAGGCCAGTGGCAAACTGCTGACCTCAAGTGATCCGCCCACCTCCATCTCCTGAACTGCTGGAATTATAGGCATGAGCCGCCACACGTAGCCTAAACTAACAATGTTTACTTTCAAATTAATAACTTCATGCCATACCTTTATCTTCTTGTTGGATAGATAATTAGCAAATTGGTATGTGAACGTAAACCTGCCATTAAGTCTCAGTTCCGCCAGTTACTAGCTTTAATGACCTTGGGCACGTAATTCAACCTCCCATAGCCTCTAATTCCACCTCCCATAGCCTCTAATTCCTCCCCTAAAAAAATACAGATGATATGTCTTACCTGGCAGTGTTATTTATAAGGACTAAATAAGATTCTTTATGCATAGTGTTCAACATTCATTAACCCTCATTTCTTCTTTTCCTTTCTCTGTGCCTCAGAAGGAATAACAAACTAAAATTAGAAATACAGATCTAGTTGACAAATGATTTATAATAAAGTTTCCAGATGACAGCTAAGTGAGTTGAAGTTTTGGAAATTTGAATTTTGTTCCTAAAAATCCATTTCGCTTCATTAAAATGCCAAATAATCATGAAAAGAAAACCCCCCACACTTTGTACACACACTTTGGTATACACACATTTACTATGTAAAACCAAACACATCATATAAATCTACATTTGAAAATGTTTGTGGTGAGAAAGGATGTAGGCTAATCGTTTAATTCCTGAAAATGTGAGTCCAGTGGACTAAAGAGGCCTTCTTTTCCTGGTAGGTTTCTAAATAGTCAGATTCAGCAATTCTCTTTGCTCCAGCGACCTAGAAATGTTCAATATTTGGATTGCCTGGGCAAAATTTTCCACTGATAAGCTAGTGAAGATGAATGGTCAATTCTAAGAGAGCAGTTTTCCAGGTGACTTCTCCTACAGAGATCTCCTGCTTCCTTTTAAATACCCATCTTGAACAGTAGCTTTCATTTTCAAAGACTTCAGCTAACTTCTCCAGACAAGGCTTCTACGTCTCTGTATCAACCCTTTCAGCTTGCCTTGAAATCTGGTAATTTGACAATCAGTTTTCTTTTGGAATGTTCAAACCATCTTTTTCTCCATTACCACATTTTTGTGATGCTTTCACAAGCTCTGTTTGTAAGAGTTTTAAAAAGAGATAATTGCTGCCCTTGCCAAAATTTATAGCTTAGGTCAAGGGCATGTTCTTCAGCCAATCGTGAATCCATATCTTCACAATTTTAGCACATCTCAAATTAGCACATCACATTGTCTGATCACTTTTTATTTTTATTGACTTTTTCTGAGAACACGTCAGTTTCAGCTGTAAGGTAATCATAAATAAAAAATTTGTTTGTTATGATTAAAGCCCTACTTATAAACCTATAAAGATTAAAATTCTCAAGTTAAACCATCCTAAGTCAGATGGTGCCTGTTTCCAAATATACCATTAATCACATACAATGTCTTTGCTCAAAATGGGTATTCTGGCCTGTTAACTAATCCTACTAACATCACTTCTCTCAGAGCTAGGAAAAGATTCTAGGTCTCAATTGAGTTATTTTTGGCAGTTGGTAATTCCATGTCCTAGAGATGAAGTTCTTTGCATAATCAAGTTTTTAAATGTCAGTAGTAGTTTGGAGTGATATAAAAGTGTTTCTGACTTTTGAAAAGACTTCCAAACATCCTTAAGCCTGTGTAATCTTTTCTAAGAAGTCAGATGAAAGCTGAAGTTTTTTGTCAGTCCGAAGAGGGTCCCAATACAAGGTCATAAATACAGAGTGTTTTGTCTGCACATTTAGTCCTGAAATATGTAGTTCTACATCCAGAGTAAATATCCCAGCTTTGGAAAAGTTGAAGTCACAAGCTTGAAAAGCTTAAACAAGCAAGAAGAGTAATGAAGTATGTTTATTGCTCTTTAATAAAAATCCTATTTAAATTTCGCATGTTTTCAACCCAGTATTCTACCCAATTTCATTAATAGGCCCTTCTAGGAATTTGGGAGATTGAAGAATGGAATAGTGTCTTAAACCCTGACATTAAACAAGATCAGCATGCTTCAAAATCCTCTGCTGTGTACCATGTAAAACAAGTAGGAAAGGTAGAAAAGAAACAGTCATTGGTCTGGATGACATTAAAAGGCCAGGTCCAGAAATATTCAGGCCTACAGACATTTTGTGGAAGAAAAAATGTAACTAATAAATTAATATGTAAGAATATTTTCAACCTTGGTAGTAATTTTTAAAATTCTAAATAAAACTGATATGCCATTTCTGCATAGTAAAGCTAGACAACAAAAAATAAATTTCCAACTTTGAAAATCAAGGTATCCAATGCCAGACACGCTTTCATAAAGTGATTACTTCATTTGTTTCCAGTGGAATTGGCAAAAACCTCTCACAGATCAGAAACCTGAGGACCATTCTCCAAAATGGAGATTTGTATGCAGGAGGCCTATTGGAAAGTGAATTTGGGATCAGCACCTGAAAGGGACAGAAAGCAGGACTGGCAGAGGGCAAGTTGGAACTGCAGACTGCAGTTGCAGCAAAGGTCTCAGCCAATCCTGTGAGGAGCTCTGGGTCTGAGGTGCCCCTTCAGCTTTGTCTCAGGTTGGTGAGTATCACAGGTTCACCTGTCTCCTCACCCCTCCAGGGACGTAAACTCATGCAAGCCAGCTCTCTCCAATCCATGGCAAGTACCAGAAAGGAAGTTGAACTGAGACTATCTGCCACCAACACTCCCGCCAGCTGGGGGCATTAACAAACAGACCTAGAAGGGGAGCTCTGGGTGGTACATCATGACCTCCACTGTAGACAAATTTTGGCACGATTTAGATCCACTTATTTCATGTAATAAATTCTGGGAAAACTCCAGTGTTCTTGGGGACTCTTATAAGAGGAAGTTAATGAAAGAAACTACCATTCCTGTCACTGCAGCTGATTCCAAGACAGTAACAGTCATCTTCCTTGTCCTCCACCACCAATTCTAGAGTCTCTTTGCCCTCAGCTAGCATCTCTGCTGATCTAGGTAGCTAGGCTGCTGAAGTGACAGACTCCTAGGGTGGCCATTGGCAACTCACTGGTCACGATGACCTTCTCAGGCCATGATTGCTATATTTGTTCATTTACCATCAAAACTGGGAAAAGGGTTGCCAAGAGCAAACCAAGTGGATCACCTGCGTGCCAAATGTATCATTCTCTGCTCCTCTCTTGCTCAACAGCAGCTGATGGTCAGGGTCAATTGTTGCTGCAAGTATGGCAATTACTTTCTTTGCCTACTGGTCTCCTGGGATGAGCTCTTTGAAATAACTGAGCGGCAGTTCTTACCTTAAAAATCTTTTTGTGTTCCTTGGTGAAATGATTTACCCTTTAAAAACCAAGGCCACTAAAATGTCAGAACCCAGAGTTGCAGAGAAGGGAAGCACACAATTTCCCTAAGGGGGCCACTAGGGCTGACTGTAAGTAGGGTCACTGCTACTTTCACCTCAAGTTTTCCAGATCTATATATTTTACATTTTTAAAACACGTATAATGATATGTATATGGATTTGGGGTGTGTACTACATCCTAGAGGATGGTGTCCCATCTGCACAAGGCATCCTTTCCCAGACAGCATGTCAGCTGGGCCTCTGACAGACTGCTTTTGTCTCTTTCAGTCCAGTAGCCTCTAGGTGGTGGGGTATTTGATAGGACCAGTGGATTTCATGGCCATGCGCCCCCTGCTGCACCTCTTTTGCTATATAATGGGTCTCGGTTCATTGCAGTTTTTTTGTAGGGTCCCATGCTATAGCTCAAACTCTCTTAAAGCCCTTGGCTTAATGGTGCTGGATGAAGCCCTGCAGACAGAAAAGGCAAACCCATATTTGGAATAGGCATCAATCCAGTGCAGAAAGGGTCTCACAGCCTAGACTTACTGCAGATTCTTTTCTGTCCTGAGCCCCACACAAAGTTGGAAGTCTTATATGTCACGGGTAAACGGGTTGAAGCAATATTCTTAAGTGCATAATACGCTGCCTCTATAAATCAAAGATGCCTACGAAGCATTGTGTTCCTCCCTGGTAACCGAAAGTATAAGATGCAATAATATTCTCCTAACTTTGGAGGGAATGTTCAGTGTGCCTCAGACCATTAGACCAAAAATCTCATTAATCTTGTGAGCCCCTGAATTTTCTTAGTGTTTATCTCCCACCTTCTGGAACAGCTTGGGTTAAATTTTCTGTTGTTACATAAAGAATTACCACAAACATAGCAGCTTAAAACAACACCCATATATTTCTGAACAGTGCTGTAGATCAGAAATCCAGGCAGGCTTAACTAGAGTCTCTGTTTAAGATCTTACAAGGCCAAAATCAAGGTGTTAGCTGCATATTATCTAATTCACCACTATTAAAATGTTCAACACCAACCTGAATGCCCATCAATGATAGATTGGATAAAGAAAATGTGGCACATATACACCCTGGAATACTATGCAGCCATAACAAAGGATGAATTCATGTCCTTTGCAGGGACAAGGATGAATCTGGAAACCATCATTCTCAGCAAACTGGCACAAAAACAGAAAACCAAACACCGCATGTTCTCACTCATAAGTGGGTGTTGAACAATGAGAACACACCGACACAGTGAGGGGAACATCACATATTGGGGCCTGGAGGGTAGGAGGCTAGCAGACGAATAGCAGGGGGTGGGGGAATTGAGGAGGGATAGCATTAGGAGAAATACCTAATGTAGATGACAGGGTGATGGATGCTGCAAACCACCCATGGCACGTGTATACCTACGTAACAAACCTGCACGATCTGCACATGTACCCCAGAACTTAAAGTATAATAAATAAAATTTTTAAAATGTTCAACAACTGCATCGCCATCACATGCCTCAGGCTATCTGTGTTCTAACTTCCATCAGTAGCTTTTACTTGCTGTCCAACATTTTGAATAATGCATTGAACATAAAACACTAGGTAACCACTATTTATATTTACAATTTTCACCATTCCCTCTAAAATTAAAACCTGTGGCCTACTTGACCACCAACTATTCCATGTAAATAAAATGGTGAGTGATTTCACATTTCAATGGAATGTCTTTTACCTGAGATAAACATGGCTGATTCTTCTTCAGTACTAATCTCCATGCATGTTTCCTATATACAGCATGATTTACAAAGTTATTCCTAACTAAAAGAACAAAAATCTCCTATATCATGGGTTTTCAGGAATAGAGAAGACAAAAAATTATCAAGCAATTTTCCTTCATACTTGACAAATGTCAGGAGCTAATTTAAAACTCTAAATCTCTGCGGTTTTATAGGACTGCCGACTAAAATATTTAACATTATTATGCTCTCATGATAGTAGCTCCTTCTTCACATTATATTTCATTGATATTGAGCAATGCACAATGGAGCCATTTCATAAATGAATTTTACCAATAATCTTTTAACGTATTTATCATTAACTTTGTGACGAATTTTATAAGAGTCCTATGATTTATGTAATAAGTACTAATTCTTTGTCATAAATAGTACTACTTTATACTTCCATTTTGGTCTCTTTACCTTTAGCAATAAAATTTATTGATATTATACTAGAAGGCATCATTTTTTGTTTATCTTTGGGAAACAAATCAGTTTGTTATGGAGGTAATTTGTGAGAGAAACTGTTAGTTGATATAAAATGCCCATATTCCCTTCCTCCTTAGTATCAGAACCTCAAATTTAGGAGGGACACTGTGATGCTCAGATGGAAGACTACTGGTCCACCTTCCTTACAGTTAAAATTGTCATGTGACTACATCCTGGTATGAGATATAAATAGATGTGTTTGTGTTAGGACCTATAGGAAATCCCCTTGAAGAACAATGGGTGAACCCATCCTTACTTCAAACTGCTGCCTACAGTAAGATTGTGTTGCCTGGAACTCCAGCAGCCATCTTTGACTATGAAGTAAAGGTAAGAAAGAAGCCACACACTAAAAAGGTGGAATAAAGAGTGAAGAGCCTGGGCTCTGATGATACCATGGGGCCACTATACCAACCCCAGACTGCCTAACCCCAGACTTCTTTGAGAAAGAGAAATGAATCTCAAGTCATTGTTACTTTGGGGTTATTTCTTATATGCAGCTGAAATTATCCCTAGTGGGTGTATTATTAAACTTTGTTTGAAAAAGACTACAATGGCTCCATGTCATTTTTCCAAAAGGACAATACACTACAAGGGAAAATTAAATTGTCACTCCAGTAACACTCAAATTTCAGGTATGTATTGTTATGCTTTCTAATACTATATTTTTTATTGTGTAAAATCATTATTCCCATGGATGTGCTTATCCTGGTTTGTGGAATTTCACAGTGCCTATTGTTTAATTATGTTTATACATCAATAAATCCTTTTAAGGCTTTGAATCACTTTGATAGCATCAGGATATCATGCAACAACCAAAATAAAAAATATAAATAATAACACAGTGGAAGAGAGGGGCTGGGGAAAAATACTCAACTTGCCAGATTTTATCTGCAAAATTGTAAAGACTTCATATCCAGTTTAGATGCAACTAGAGATGTTTTAGGTTCTCTAGATAAAGAGCTTGTGCATGTCACAACTGTAAAGCAAAGAGTTATTGATGTGAAGGTTCAGATGTGTCATGCATGTAGTATGAATGACCTTGATTAAGATGCTGGGAATAAATTGGCACTAAGATAACATCCATATATTTTTAAGTCAGTAATATTAGGTAATAAACATTTAAGTTTTGGCAGGAATTGACTGTGGGGTTAAAGTTCAGAGAAAACATTTGTGGACAGATAGAGGATGCTAGAATGGCCACCTGGCCAAGAAGATGACAGCAAGGATTGGAAGGTCAGACTCCCACACCCCACAGACCCTACTTCCATCTGACTTTCAAAACCATCCTCAAACGAGTGTCTTTACAGACAGCTTTCATGTAAGAATTTGTGAGGAGCATCTGCTACTTGTACATTCATTTGCCCTAAGCCCTGCATGACTGCTCAAATGTATTCTGTTATCTCTGTGACTCTCCATGTTTCCCACCAACATCTGAAGAAAATGTCACCTGCTCCTGCACTCCTTACTAGGCAAATTGAGATTTGGGAAAGACAGAATGCCTAAATGTTTAAAGAAACCTTACTTTTGCCATTTATTCTTGTTCCTTATGTAGCCTGAGACAAAATCTGTGTGTGTCTGGAGCAGCGATTCCAAATGTTTTTTGAAATTCAAACCTCACATGAGCACAGTAATGAAGATGGGCCAGATGTCAGCAGAAATAGCTGACCCACATGGTGTTTTGACAGAAGCAACACTTTTAGAACATTTTGGTTTGTTAGGATGTAACAGAATTTCTCCAAAGCCTATAATTAACCTTACATTGCAAATATGTAAAACAAATATGGAGAAAATGGTCATTGCTCTTTCCTGTAAAACTCACACTTTCTGAGGACATCTTGATAAACTGCTAGGACAACCAAAGTTCTCGGGAGTCCTTGCGGAACTCCTGGGCCTCTGTAGCAGAAACATCACAGTGAGTTTCTAGCAGAAGAACCAGGACGTTCTGAAAACACCATTTTGATGCGAAAGATTAATAAGAAGGAGCCTTGACAATTGTTAAAAATTCAAATCATAATAGATGCTGGCAAGGCTGTGGAGAAAAGGGGCTGCTTATGCTCTGCTGGTGGGAATGTAAGTTAGCCCAGCCACTGTGGAAAGCACTTTGGAGATTTCTCAAACAGCTTAAAACAGGACTATTGTTTTATTTGATCCAGCAATCTCATTATTGGACATACACCCAAAGGAATATAAATCATCCTACTAAAAAGATACAAGCACTCGAATGCTCATCGCAGCACTATTCACAATAGCAAAGACATGGAAACAACCTAGGTACCCATCAACAGAGGACTGGATAAAGAAAATGTGGTACATATACACCATGGAATACTGCACAGCCATTAAAAGGACAAAATCACGTCTTTTGCAGCAACGTGAATGTAGCTGGCGGCTATAATCCTAAGCAAATTAGCACAGGAACAGAAAACCAAATACTGCATGTTCTTGCTTATAGGTGGGAGCAAAATATTGAGTAGACAGGGACATAAAGATGGGAACAACAGATATCAGGGACTACTGGAGGGGGAGGGATGGAGTGAGGGGGACACGGGTGAAACTGCCTATTTGGTACTATGTTCACTATCTGGATGGCTGGATTCATATCCCAAACATCAGCATCACTCAATATACCCATGTAACAAACCTGCACATGTACCTCCTGTATCTGAAATAAAAGTTGAAAATATTTAAAAGAAAAAATATAGGCAGCAGCTGGTAACATGTATTGAGCACAAACCATGTGCCAGGAACTGTTCTAAGCACTCCACACTGATTAATGTAGATAGCATTCACAATAATCCTTTGAAGTGAAGACTGTCATCATTCCCATTTAGTAGGTGAGGAGACAGAAGCAAAGAAGTAGAACTTCACACAGTGAGAGGCAGTGCTGAGATATGCATGCAGATGCTCTGACTGAGGGCCCGGAGCCTAACCCACTCTGCTCTATTGCTTTTTAAATGCATGTTCAAGGTGAGCACCAGCAGGTAGGAAAGAAGGGAAGACTTCTGCAGTCCCCAGATCTTGCCTACACATCTTTTTCCTTCTATACCTCCCAAATTTACATCCACCAGAGCCTCAGAATGGAAATCTAATCTGTTTGGAAATAGGATATTTGAAGATGTAATTAGTTAAGGTGAGGTCCCACTGGATTTGTGTGAGCCCTTACAAGAAGGAAATTTGGACATGGATACACAGAGAAGAAGGCCATGTAAGACAGGGCATCAAGAAGCCCAGGAAAGCCAAGGATTTCCAGCAAACTACTAAGGTGGTAGGAAAGTGGCATGGAGCAGATTTTCCCTCGAGCTCGCAGGAGCAACCAACTTTGCTGGCATCTTGGTTTAAGACTCTGGCCTCTGGATCTGTAAGAAAGTTAATGTCTGTTGTTTTAAGCCACAAAAAAAAAAAAAAAAAGAAAAGAAAAGAAAAAGAAAAAGAAAAAAGAAGGGCACCTGGCAGCCAGTACTTGGCATTCAAACAAACCATGTCTAAAACTAGAGTATCATGTGCAAATTCATCTGAAAATCACAGCAGCCTGTGTGCAAGTCCTAGGCAACATACACATAGTAACTGAGCTGTAAATGACAGCTGCCATATTTTTAAAAATAAAGCCTGTTGTGCTTTGTGTACTTTTATGATCTCTGACCTCTGCTTTAATCCCAACTCCAAGGAGGCTTACTCTGAATGTTCAGAAAAAAAAAAATTTCTGTGGACCATAGCTTTATGACTGTCCCTGAACTGAGGGAAGAAAGCTGTATTGTGGAGCCTTCGGTTATTCCATTTTGAGAAGTATAAGGGTCAGGATTGCCTCCACCCAACCCCCACCCTAAGCTATTACTGGCTAGGAGGTTTAAGCCATCTTCTTGGGCATGGGCAGCAGAACCAGGAGGGTGAATTAAAGCCCAAAAACAAAGCTGCTGCCTCTGGTCATTCACAGGAAGTGCCCTGCACAGCTGCCGGTGCCCTTCCCAGTGCCCACAGTACAAATGGTACTCTCTGGGGTTGTGCAGTGTGGTGGCCCTGGCCCAAAAGGCCCCTCTGTCTTAAGATAAATCTTTCCCACCAGTCTACCCCAGTGCCCAATTTTCAGTACTCTAAAGCCTCTTCAATAACAGATGTCACAACACTTAGCCAAGTATAAAGAACTCTGCAAATCTAAGATATTTGGAGGAGTACGGTACTACTTCCAGTGGTTAATGTATCAATGTGTTACCTAGAGGGACTAACTTATTAAGATTTTAATAAGTTGATCAAATGACATGATATACTTAAAAACACTTAGCAATCTTTAAAGGAACTCTACAAATGTAAGACACTCTAATGATAATAGCGATTGGGTAAAAATATGATTTAATAAACAAAAGAGCCCCCAAGAATAAGATAAAGATAGGAAGTACAATCTAACTGTTTGTGTCTTTCTCAAATTCCTGTGTTGAAATCCTCACCTGCAAGGTGGTAGTGTTAGGAGGTGGGGTCTTTGGGGGGGTTAGTAGGTTATGGGGGTGGAGCCCTCAGGAATGGGATTCATGCTGTTTTAAAAAGAGATCTCAGAAAGATCCTTCGTTCCTTCCTCCATGTGAGGACACAGACAAGACTGACACCTATGAGGAGGTGAGCCCACACCAGACACCAAACTTGCCAGTGCTTTGAGCTGAAACTTCCCAGCCTTCAGAACTATGAGAAATAAATTTCTCTTGATTATAAGCCATCTGGTCTATGGTATTTTGTATAGCAGCCTGAACTTACTAAGACAGCAGGTAAGATTCAATGGGAGAAAGAGAGTCCTGCTGAGCCAAGGTGTAGCATGAAAGCCAGGGGAGCAACCACAGGTGGCATAAGGTCCCGTGTGCCTGGGTGCAAAGGGGTTAGAGGGCTCCCAGGGAATCAATGGAGACACTAAAGTAGACCCCACCCTCCTATGATTTACCTGTTTGTTGTCACATTCTATTTTCTTGTTCTCTATCTTCTCCTCTATCTATTCTTGTTAGATTTCAATTTGTTAAAATAAGAACTGAACTTCTCAGTTCATTCAACCAGAACTGTTAAAGATTAATTCAATGTTCAGATCTCCTCGAATGTCCTCTACTGGGAATAAACACACTGCCCACTTTCTTTGCTTAATGAAATCTTAGAAGGCTGACCACTGAAGGCACCCCCTCTAATTTACTTCTCATAATTTTTGTCCTCACCTCCCCAAGAATTGGCCATGTTCTCCTCCAGAGGCCGAAGTCATCTTATAATTGTACTCTCCCCTTTCCCTAAACCCACTAGATTTTTGATTCTTTGAGAGCAATGCCAGCATATCCTTCGTCTTTCCTTCCCACATGCTTACCAAGGCAGAAGATTAATGCTTTTAACCTACACTAAAATACTGAAGTAAGCAGTGTCACAGTTGTGCGATTAGCCTCAAGTAAGGAAGCAAATTTTATCAAGAAAAATGCAAGGACCAAACCTCTAAAAACCAAGAACCGTAACGCTTAATTTCTCCTCAACAAGTGGGAGATGGTACTCGTTACTTCAGTTTTTTACCCATGGCTGCTCTGGGTCCACCAGAGATACAGACACAGGTTCAAAAGAGTCCAGGTCTCTCAAACCAGAGTCCCAAGGAGCTCCCAGAAAAGATGGCAAGAGTGACAATGTTTGTATTTTCATAAAACTTTAAATTTAATGGGAGAAGATAAATAATAAATCAATGAATAAACCATAAAGAACCTGACAAGTAATACTGTATATGTGAAATTTAAACCCAAGTAATAATCAATAAAACTTCCTTTCTTATTTGTAAGGAAACTAATATATAATTACATTAAAATCCTTCTCTTGTGTGAGGTTGCACTGTAAATGAGAAGTAGGGATCCTGAACCTCTTTAGACTACTACTTTATATAACTCCATAAACTTAAGTCACAGTTAAAGGGTAATCTTCAGAATTCCTTGGTGGGGGTAGGGAGTAGTTTAAATCAATGCCAAAAGAAGTTAGCTGTAAACGGGAAAGTATTGGTATGGTGGTCTGTTCTGTGTCAACTTGGAAAAGCTGAAACTACGTTTCCTAGAATCCTTATACCTATCCTGTGTATTAAACAGAGTTATATTTGTCAAATGTGGAATTTGCATAGATTTGGAAAATGGAAATAAAACAGTAGCCATTATTCTCTGAATATAATCTTCCTTGGATGTGGTGTCAGACAGATGAAGGTGCCACAGGGGTCCACATTATTGTCACCCTCCTCTACTCAATGTCAAGTTGTTCTTTCTGCCCACTCCCCCTGCTGTTTAAGAGATCCCAGGTCCATTAACAGACAGGGCTATAGATCCAAACAGGCAATAGTTGCCCCACAGACCTCTCCATCAGCTCTCCCTTGGTCTCACTTTGGTGGCTGGATGTGCCCAGCTTTCAGATTTATGTCTTCTCTGATCCTCCAAGTCACCCTTCATTTCACTTCCCCAGCCTCCCACAATTGTATAGGGTCGAATTCCTATAATAAATCTCATATCCATAGCTCAGAAAGATCAGCTTCCTGGCTGAACTCTGCTGTGACAATTGGCTAGAAAGGATTATTTCATTTCATCAACATTTGTTGAACATTGATCTGGGTCGAATGTCTTCCACATACACTAATCTCATTTTATCCTTATGATCTCTATGTGAGGTTGACATCATAACCTCCTCTTACAGATAGGAAAACAAAAGCTGAAAGAGATGAACTGGCTTGTCTAAGAGAACCCAGCTAGAAGAGGATGATAAGCGCAGCAAAGCATTCTCCTTGGCCTGCCAGCCCCTGGCCACCTATTTCACATTATATATACAACAAAGAAAATGCTGTGTTGGCCCACTCTCAAGACCAATAGGAGAAAGAAATGAATGACGTCATGGCTAAGGAAATTCAAGTAATCAGGTTATTAATGAAGCAGATCTAGGGCCAAATCAGAAGAGTGAGGGAAAAGAATGAAGCATGCTAAACACAATCCACAAATTCTCACAGCTTCCAGGTAGGTACTACTGCTATCCTTTTACAGACAAAAATAAAATAAAATAAAATAAAATAAAAGTATAAAGCTTCCAAGTGACCAATTCAGGATAAAGCAAGTCTTCAAACACCCTAATTCTTCAACAGCAGAATATATGCCCAAAATTTTTTAAAAGCCACATGAGTTTCCCACACAAATGAAAAAGAAGGGAGTGGAGGGGAATCACAAGAGAGACAAAGAGAGAAATGAAAAAAGAAAGAAAAGTAACAGAAGAAAATGAGAACCAAAGGGAGACTTGAGAAGCAAAGAAGTGAGGATGTCAGATGATCCCCATTTACTGCAAAAACATTTCTTGGTCACCTGCTGCAGGTCTGGAACCATGCAGAATCTGGGTATGTGATGTGAATAAATCACCTCCCCCTCCACGGGGCTTGCATTTCAGCAAGTAAGTCAGACATTAACTTGCAAGTTTAACAACTGCTACATTGTCTGCAATATACTTTAAATACTTCATAGATTGTGTTTATCAATAGGTGGGCATTTTAATTTATGTCTTAAAGGTGGTTGATTAATATCTGAACTATCCTAATCGAAAATACATACCCCAGGATGCTTAGTTAGCATTTGAAAGACTAACCAAAATCCACACTCAGCAGGCAGCTATCAGAAGGCTAGTTACCTTAATATCTGATCAACAGCAGGTTTGTTACTTAGTACAGTGGATATTACAGATCATTTTTCCTTGGTCAAATACGTGATCTTCCAGTGGTATGGAATGGCTAAAAATATTGTATATGCACTCCCAATCTTGCAATAAACACATATAGGAATTTAGCAAACCTAATAGCCTTATATCTTTTGAAATAATGCCCTAGACCTTGTTATTTCTTTGGGTCCTACCATTTAGTATTTTATCTTGATTAGAAGTTTAGCTGATTCTCATTACTAGAATATTTTCACATCTTCTTCAAATGAATCCTTTAATTAAGGGCGGGTCTGGGTGCTTAAAAAGCTAGGATTCCACTGTGCCAGCAGAACAAGCTGTGTGACAGTTTTTGTGCCTGCTTGGTATTTGTTGTGCAGAATCTGTTTTGAGACTTGCCTTCAGTGTAATATACCCACTGGTTATAAGTTCTAGAGAAAACATGATGATTATAAGCGACCAAGGTAGCTTAGGTCATTTTACAACAGCAATGAATTTCAAATATAAATGCCCTGAGAGAGAAACAGCGTAACACAGAATCATAGGACGTCTATTCCTGACCTAATCTAATAAAACAGAATTAGGGGTCAGACAGTGGGGTGAAATAGGGTGACAATGAGAGCTGACCTGAGTTAAGGTATGAAAGAGCCAAATCACACATAAATGGCCTAGGTAAAGATTTTAACTAGATTGAAATAAAATAGGCAAAATGAATAAATGAGCGAGACATTCCAAAGAGAGACAAAGGGAAATAATACTAGGTTCAACACACAGATTATTCCCATTTGGCAACAACCAAAGACCCAACTTAAAAGATGTCGCTAGGAGAAGCTTCACCTTGGCCAGCTAAGATATGCCTTCAACCTTAGCAAGAAAATCTGGCCTTATCTGAGTTCTCAGGGCATTTTATCTTCTTAGACATTTATCCTGTAGGCACTGGTGTATTTAATCTGAAATAAGGATTGGTGGAAATCTTTTTGGCAGCACTGTATTTGGCAATGGTATTTTGTACCAGTGCCCAATTAGCCCACAACTCCTCAGCGAACAACACACCTCATTCATTTGCATAATTATTTCCTTTGCTGCTTCCTTTATAAAAAATAATGAGGCATTATGTACATAATTAAAGCAAGCTTAACAAATGAGGGCCAAGCTGACAAGAATCACATGAGAAGGTCAAGAGAAATTAGCATCAAGGCCTGTCTGCTAAGCATAAGGCCAATCTAATATGTACTGTCTCCTGGGAGCAGAAGGACTCTTACGGGGCCTCTGCCTTTGGATCTTCACTGAAGTCAGGCCTCCTGGAGGTAACAAGATTTTATTTCATTCAGCCCTCTCCTGCTTCTCTCCTTTTCCTCCTGTTCTTCTCAATGAGAAGATTCTGGCATGTTTGTTATTAGACTACTATGCAATAAATCCTAAATAATTCCTCCTTCTTTTGAGTCAAACAGATATTTTTTCCCAATGAACCTTACTAGAAAACTAATAGAAATAAGCCAAGCTCTTTAATGCTAAGAAGTCCAATGATAAGCTTTATGAGCACTAATACCTCCTTCTTTAAAATGGTAATACTTTTTGATCACAGAGTCGCAGAGATTAGTAAGTACCTCTTCTCCCACTTGCATATGACTTCTAAGCATTTCCTTTCTTCTAGTTCCAGTAGATTTTTCTGTCTTAGCATCTTACACAGATCCTAGTGAGTTTCTTATTTCTCAGGGGGAATGTCCCAGATCCTGGTGGGTGCTACCAGCCATTCTGTGAACTGCAGATTCTTAGATGACTGGAAGGTCATTAATCAGTGACACAGTGAATGTTCCATTCTCCCTTGGCTAGAATCTGTCTCTTAGAGCTTGTTATTCAATATGCAGTTGGAGGAGCAGCTGCATCACCAGGAGCTTGTTAGAAATACAGAATCTCAGGTCCCACTCCAGACCTACTGAGTCGGATGGACATTTTAACAAGATCCCCATTAAAGTTTGAGAAGCAGTGATCTAGGGAATTCAGTGGGACTCATTCAGATCAATTTCTTCTCCTAGGGTGTTTGACAGCTTTCTATTTCACCTTGTTGTTTAAAGGATTCTCACCCTAGAGTTATGGGGTGGCCAAACATATAACACCTGACACTGAACCGATGCGATCACAACTGTTTATTAGTACACATACTCACGGCACACAGTGGCATAAGAAACACTGCACACTTCCCTGGGCCACAGAGAGGGTGCACTCAGGTATAGGGTCAATAACTGAGGACTATGGGCGGCAGACTTTTTAGTATCAAAAGGGTGAGCTGCCCCCTATTTCCCGTGGGAAGATACGTGACCTTTTTGAATAAATCTACAAGCTGTCAGGGACTGAAATCCCTATTCAACGATAAGTAGGAACTGCCCCTGGTCCCTTTGATTAAGAGGGCTATCTGGTTGGAGACCTTATCCACAAGAGTGGGGAGAACTTGTGGTTGGGACATTCAAGACCCTCCAGGCCCCTGATTTCACCAGATGTAAAGGTAGTGTAAAATGTTGGGACTTAATTTTAGGCCTTATACCTCATAGGGAAGTAATCTTATAAAAGTACTTACTAATTCCATGATACAAAATTACATGCATGTAACCACCAAGCATAGTACCTAGACTATGGAAAGTGTTCAATGAATATGTGAAACTCCTCATTTCCTCTCTACTTTAGTCGTGGCCATATAATAACCATAGCAAACAATGATTTAGATTCAACTAACATTGCATGAAGACCTACCCCATGCCAGACACCACTAACTGCTCCTACAGAATCTTATTTAATCTAATATTCACCCCCATGCTATGAGTCAGTTCCAGTTGTTCTCACCTCTGCTTTATAGACCAGGAAACTGAAGAGAGTTTTGCCCAGTCAGAATGGACCCTGTTTCATCATGTGTCATCATAGCCTTCATCAACGCAATCTGTGATCTCTTATAATTATATAATGATAATCCAGAAATGCAGTAGAACCTTCACAGATATACAGATGCCAGTCATAATTTGTGAGAAACCAGCAGTAGAAAAAAAATTGAATTTATTTGGCTAACTCAAAAATATAAACAGCAGAAAAGATGGACACTTATAAAATGTTTTGGATTTGGTTTGCTAGGCTGATACAGATAAAATCTGACAGTAACTAGAAGATTACTTGAGAAACTGTTAATTGAATGACAGTCTGAATATAGTATAGTAACTATCAATTTTTCTAGGCTGCATAAGTTAGATTATCAGAAGCCATGCACCTGAACTGTATCTTTTTAGTCACCAGATAAAGGAAAAAAAATGCCCCTGCTTCCTCATGCTTAGAGGTAGTGTAGCATAGTGGGTAGGATTGCAGACTTTGGATCCAGACTTCCTAAGTTGAAATCCTAGCTCTTCTGCTTTCTGGCGGTAGTATCTGAGGTCAGTCACTGAACTTCTCTGTGCTTCATTTTCCACATGGAAAACATAGATAACAACAGCTTCTATTCAAAGTGGTTGTGAAGATGGAATGAGTTAAGATATAACACACTTAGAAAAGTGCCTGGGACAAATTAATGCAATGTAAGTAGAAGCTTTTATTATCATGAGCTGGTGTTACGTCTTTGACTTACAGGAAAGGTCAATAAAATAAAGAGATTCCATGAGACTTACCCAAATAAATAGAACAAAATAAATAGCCCAGAAACAGACCTTAGTATATAAAAGAATTTAGTTTATGATAAAGACTTTCAATCAGTAAAGAAACATTTAACATATTAAATATAAAATAATGAATTGGGTTATTCAATAAAGGATGCCAGTAGAATTAGACAGCTTGATCTCCTAACCCCTCACCCTCCACCTGCACTCCATTCTATGCCACTAATGATGATCCTTGGAGTAATCATAACACCACATACCATGGATTACCAGTGTCTCAGCTGAAAAAAAAAGATTATTTATCTTTGCATCAAATAAGTGGGACAATCAATTCCAAAATCTCATTTTAATAGCTTATTTCTGAGACCCCTCTTGGTACCAATTATGTAATCCATTAGAGTGCTCGTAGGACATAGATGGCACATTCAGACAGGGTAATGGACAAAAGTTTAGCGAAAGGAGTACTGACAAAAATGTGGTGGAAACCAAGAGTAGTGGCAAAGAACCCCAGGGGTAGCAAAAAGAGATCAGATACCATATCTAGATCTAAAGGAGCATTTATCAGAATGTAGTAAGACCTGGAGATGCCAAGCTGTCTTCTGACAGGAGCCATGGCTTTGGGTGGAGGAGCACAGCCACTGCCAATCTGAAGCCTGACATATAGAAAGACAGGAAATAAATACTTCACCCCTCTCTTCTCTGTCACACTCTGAACTTCTGGAAGCCAGAAAACAAGAGAGCCTGTTATACCCAGTTGTTCCATATCAGCTTCCTGGGGGCTCAAAGGAGAGTAGAGAGGAAAAGAGAGCGAACCTTGAGGAGTAAACAGCAAATAAGAGAATATCCAGCATACTCACTAAGGAAGTAAATATGTCATCCCAAATAATTAGGAGGAGGACATTGTCTTCTTAGTTTGCTGAAGTTTCCCAATAATCAGAAGATATCAGTCCAGGATGGGACTAGATCCTTGTCTGTTACACTGATGGGAAGCGTCTATTTATAGCTGTATCAATGGCTCCAAAATTTAAAGGAGAAAGCCACATAACTCACATACCCTAGATTTGCTCATATTATTGTGAATCTTCAAGTTACCTTAGAATCTGTAGGTGGCTTCATCTAATTGACTTCAATCTTTGGATTTTAAGGCATGCAAATGTGTTTCCATATAACTATAAAGCACTCTGAATTTGATGGATTTTTATTTTATTTTCTGTTTAGTAGGACCAAAAATCTCTTACAAATATTAAAGTGACATCTGATTGAATTTTTGATATCTCTCAAGTCTTTGGTTTTGCAATCTAAAGTAATTCTACATCTAATGTTACACTATTGTTCACCCTCAATAGCAGATGACCTTGCACCTTTCCATTCAATTTCCACACTCCTAGCGCTATCGCAAAGCTAACTACTTTATATTCTCTGTTTTATACCTTCTGTTTACTCACATCTTCTGCTTACCCATGGTTTTCTCTGTCTTATGGGAATTTTGTATGCATTTTCTCATCATATCCTTTTGCTACTAACCAGCCATATCTTTGTTTACAATTCCAAGGCAAATTATAAAAGAAACTTCTGTGTCCAGTCATTTGCATTTGGACAGAGTTATCATGCAAGGCCACCTCATAGCCTTGTAGCTGATGACCTGTGAAATTGGTTCCCTGCAGATTGGTTCTCTTGGGAAAGGAACACACCTCTAGCTCATTCAGTGGCAGCCAGAATAGATAAGTGGAGTCACATGATAGAGCACACGGAAATCCACACAAGAAGCTAAACAGGGCTCTTTGCTCAGAAGGTGGCAGTGATAATGATGGATACCTGGATTGGTCTTTCCACCCAAGAGTTGAATAAAATAGACAATTTTTAAAAAATTTTAGAACTGTAAGAAAAAAATAGTTATATACATAATTTCAGTCCAGGAAAGGTTTTTAAAGCATAAATACAAAGGGGAAAAAAATAAGGAAATTGATTAATAGATCCATTAAAAATAAACTTCAGCAAAATCTCAGGATACAAAATCAACGTGCAGAAATCACAAGCATTCCTTTACACCAATAACAGACAAACAGAGAGCAAAGTCAAGAGTGAACTGCCATTCACAATTGCTACAAGGAGAATAAAATAGGAATACAACTAACAAAGGAGGTAAAGGACCTCTTCAAGGAGAACAACAAACCACTTCTCAAGGAAATAAGAAAAGACACAGACAGATGGAAAAACATTCCATGCTTATGGTTAGGAAGAATCAATATCATGAAAATGGCCATACT